>CM077644.1:104924374-104959374 GCA_039707465.1 Rhabdophis nuchalis
ATCCAAAAAGAAAACCCCACTAAAATCCAAGACAGTGAACAAGAAAACGGCAAAGCCCTCCTCCCATACATAAAAGGCACCACAGACAGAATCAGCAAGATCCTCCACAAACACAACATCAAGACAGCATTCTACACAAACCGAAAAATATCCACCATCCTAAGAAACCCCAAAGACAAAATAGAGTTAGAAAATTAAGGAGTATATGAAATCCCATGCACCACCTGCCCCACCACATACATCGGACAACAGAAGAATAAAGGCACGCATTGAAGAACACAAAAACTCAGTCAGAAAGGAGGAACCAACTTCTTCCCTGGTCCAACACTTCAAAGCCTCAGGACATGATATAGACTTTAAAAAGACCAGAACAATTGCCAAAATTGAACACTATAACAACAGAATAATCAGAGAAGCTATTGAGATAGAAAAATGGCCACACAGCATGAATAAACAAGATGATGCCTCCCGCCTACCAGCCACTTGGAAACCTGCCCTCACTGACAAATGAGTCCCTAACACAAAGAATGATACCAGACCCACACTCACTAAAACCACACAGGATGTCACTATCACACATCCACGCAAAAAAACAAACCCAAACCCACACCGATGATAACCACAAACCAGAAGCCCGACCACAAACCAGAAGCCAGACCACAGCTGCATTATTAGCCACTTTAAACTCCTCCAATCCATACATGAAGCAAACTGATGCCCACCACGGAGATGTGGCACGACCACAAACGCGAAGCCAAACAACAGTAACGCAGCTCAACAGGTCAAATCCCTCTGCAACTCGGACTAACACAAGCACAACCAGGCCCCCACCCAAACAGAACACGCCCCCATCCGATCAGAGCACAGCCAAACTCCCATCCAATCAGAGCACAGCCAAACCCCCCTACCAATCAGAACACATCTCCACCCAATCAGAATTCAGCCAAGCTCCCACCCAATCAGGTCACACCCCCACTGGCAGTTAAAAAGAGGAACCGGCTGTGATCTCACATTGCTCCTGGAAGAACCAAGCCGGAAGCACCAGCCTGAAGATGATGAATGAGACTTCATCGAAACGTCGTGAAGATACTTCCAATTCTACGCGGGAGAAAACCCGAACAACCAAAGACATATATATAATTAAAGGGAGGAGACATACTGTTTCCTTTACTGTCCATCTTATTCGGGTCTTTTCCCGTGTAAAATTAAAGGTATATATATATATATATATATACGCATTAAAAATGACAGGAAACATTTTAAAGACCTAGGTCTGGCAGCTAAATTTGTGTATGTAATGGATTCTAAGGTAACTTCATCTTCTGCATTTCTTCTAAATCAGAATACTTCTTAACAGGCTTCATTTGAATACTGAACATTATTAGACAGACTTGAACATTGAGTGCTATAAAACAAAATGAAATCCAATAGTGAAAAAAGGAAGGTTCTACATTTAGGCAAGAAAAACAAAATGCAAATGTGGCACCTTGCTCAATAGTAGTAACTTGGTGTCTTAGAGTCCGAGTGTACAATTACTTAAATATGAGCCAGCAGTGTGCTGTAGTTGCCAAACACATCAATGCAGTACTAGGCTGCATAAACAGAGGGATAGAATCAAGATCACGTGAAGTGTTAATACCACTTTATAATGCCTTGGTAAGGTCACACTTGGAATACTGCAGTCAGTTGTGGTTGTCACAATGTAAAAAAGATGTTGAGACTCTAGAAAGAGTGCAGAGAAGAGCAATAAAGATAATTGGGGACTGGAGACTAAAGCAATGGATGGAAACTAATCAAGGAGAGAAGCAACCTAGAACTAAGGAGAAAATTCCTGACGGTTACAACAATTAATAGGTGGAACAAATTCCCTCCAGAAGTTATGAATGCTTCAACACTGGAAGTCTTTAAGAAGAGATTGGATAATCATTTTTCTGAAATGGTATAAGGTTTTCTGCCTGAGCAAGGGGTTGGAGTAGAAAACCTCCAAGGTCCTTTCCAACTCTGTTATTTTATTAAGTTTCCTGTGATATAAATAAAATTCTTTCTGTTTAGAGCAATGGGAGGACTATGGAGATGGGGATAATACTTAAAAACAATGAGGAATGAGGCCAGAATGCTGAATATGCCAGCATTTCATGTCTTCTGGTCTATTGATCAATCCTGACAGATTCCAAGATGAAGACAGGAGATTTTTCTGTGCTGAAGCTGAAATGATTAGAAACTCTACTTTAAACCCAGTGGGCCATTTTCACTGATTTCATTGGTCTCAGTCAACAAATTTAGTTGTTAAAATGAATGAACATCCATACATTTTGCTTTATTTATTTCATTTGCATTGATATTAAAATATTCTCCTGTCCTTTGAACTTCCATATGCAATTTACTCGTTCATGTGTTTACATGCCTATTTATAAATATCTATCAGAAGCTGCAAGGCCAGGACAAAAAAGAAAATTAACTAAACTAATAACTGTTGATAATAGCAATAGCAAAAGCTCTTAGATGTATAGACTACTTCATAGTGTTTTACAGTCCTCTCTAAGCAGTTTACAGAGTCAACATGTTGCTCCCAACAATCTAGGTCTTCATTTTACCAACCTTGGAAGGATGGAAGGGTAGCTTGTCAGGATCAAAGTCCTAGCAGAGGAAATGCAGAGTTAGCCTGTAATACTGCATGGTGGCACACTGTGCCACCATGGCTCTGTAATCATACATTATATATTACATGTAAAATGAGATATCCCACAAAATATTTCTAAGCTTAGAATAAATGGAAAAATAAATTTAACAAGAAAATTATCTGAAATGTATTGGACCAGATTGATTGATTATCCATCACTAAATGAGTTTCTATTGATTTCAAGAGACTCCTAGATACAACCTAAGGATTACTTGCTTTCTGTCGAAAGCTTTAGGGTGCACACTGATTAAATTTGTTGCACTAAACACTAAGAAATCAATGAAAATATTCCATTGAAGTTAAATTAGGCTTTCCAGCCACTTCATTCTCAGGACAAAGGGATCTCCTGGTCTTCAGTTTTGGAATCTGACAGGATTCGGCATCAGATTAGAAGAGATGAAACGATGGGTGATGTTTGCGCCTCTTTGTCTCATGCCTCATTGTTTTGAAGTATAAATCCCACTCCCCATAGAACCTCTTTCCCACTGCTCCAAATGGAAGGAATTTCATTTGGACCACAGGAAACTTTTTATATGATGGGGTCTGCATGTGAAATTGCAATGAATAAAAATGGTATTAGTGAAATGCAAATATTGCCAAAATTTACATATAAATATCATATATTTCCATAGTGGACATTTTATTGAAAATTTTCTTAGTTAATAAAAATGGAGGTTATTCTTCTATTTTCTGAGTTTTCTAAGGATACAGTGAGTTTGTGTACCACTGCATTTGTACTCCATCTTCCCTCAAGTGTATCCCCTGTGAGGGTGAATTTAAGTTTGATTACATCTAATTCCCCATTCCTTTATTTAAAATGTTGGTGTTTTGAGTTCATTCTGATTGCCAGAATTCATATCACAAAATATCAAGAATGGCTAATAAATTACTAAAGTTTATTGCATATCATTGTGTTAAAAATCATCTTATAAAAGATAGAAATTGCTCAGTGATAAAATGGTCTTGAATCACTTGAGTAGGTTTAACCATTTGATTTAAAAATGGTGATACTGATTTTCAGAATTGTCTTGTCCATGTAGTTTGATGTCTTAAAATTATTGCAGGCTGTTTTCTACTGCAGATCAGATCAATGAGTTTTAAAAATAATTACATAAAATGTAAAGATGCAAATTTATTTCTTACTTCCTGTTCACATTTTATTTTACAGATCTAATTAAATAAATAAGAGGATATATACAGCATCATTAGAACCAGAAGATGAATGTCTGAAATCATATATCAGTCTCTTTAATATGACTACGTGAAGCTGGATTGTATACAGTAATAAATGGTGGAACCTAAATAAACTTAATAAATAAATAAACCTTTAATAAACCTAAAAACCTACTTGGTAAAAAACTGATTTTGCCAACTGAAATTATTGGGAAAATGATAACATTTAAAAACAAGTTTATAGAACATATTTAAGGCAGAACATATATAATGTAACATTATAAATCTATTTTTAAAATGTATCTTGAGGAATGCAGATGTTTTCTATGTATATTTTAGTTGTACACATTTGATTATTCTGAATTATGAATCAGCAAGTGTCAAGTTGTTTAAAAAAAATAAAAAAGAACATTAATCATTTTTCTGCAAAACAATTTGTAGTATATTTTGTAAAGATACATTTAATACTTCAGTTCACAGTCTAATCCAAGATCCAAGAAGAATCTTGGTGCTCTTATATTGTTCTGGAAATAGCCAAAGGTACTTTGTTCTTCAGAATCTGATGGAGGCTCACTCATATAGATTTCTATACTTGCTTTTGTTTTATTTTGCTTTTGTTTGTTTTTACAGTATGAAATTATATAATTATAAGCAATTAAAGATTAAGATAAAGTTTAGAAATTGTCCCAGGCCTTCCCAAACCACATTCCTACGAACACAGAATGGGCTAGAATTTGCCAAGCTATACATTCAGTCTGATTCATTGTTCTATACAAAGTGAACCCATTCAAAACAAATCTTGTAGCACCTTTTTGGATTACCAAATCCCTTCTTATTTCTTATGACCATAGACTAACAAGGCTATGCTTCCTTTAAAGAACAAAGTGAAGGGAACTTCATAGGAATTTGTTGTGTCCTCCTTGAATGTGACAGAGCTGTTTGGTGGAAACTTATACAGAAATATAAGATATCTCAATGGCCTTTTCTAAACATAAATTGATGTCTCACTTGTTGAGTACCCCAGAGGTCAGTCCTCTCGCCCTTCTGTTCAACATCTATGTGAAGCTGCTGGGCGAGATCATCCGGGATTTTGGGGTAAAGGTCTATCAGTATGCTGATGATAGGCAGCTGTATGTTTCGCCCTAGACCACCCCAATGCTCTTGACGTGATGTCCCAGTGCCTAGAGGCACTGCAGATCTGGATGGAGAAGAACAGGCTTAGGTTCAACCCCTCCAAGGTCGAATGGCTGTGGTTTTTGGCGTCCCATTACAGTCAGCTGTAATCACTGGCTATTGGGGGTAAGACCTTAGCCCCCAAAGGAAGGGCTCGCAATCTGGGTGTACTCCTGGATGCACGGCTGTCCCTTGAAGATCATATGACAGCTGTTGCCAGGGGGGCTTTTTATGAGGTTCGCCTGATCTTCCAGTTGCGTCCCTTTCTGGATTGGGATGCCCTGCGCACAGTCACTCATGACCTCGTCTCTTCCCGTCTGGACTTCTGTAATGCTCTCTACATGGGGCTCCCCTTGAAGAGCACCCGGAGGCACCAACTGATCCAGAATGCAGCTATGCAGGTAATTATGGGGGCGACGCGACGTTCCCATGTAACACACCTGCGTGAGCTACATTGGCTTCTGGTGGTCTTCCGGGTGTGATTCAAGGTGTTGGTTACTATCTTTAAAGTGCTCCATAGCTTAGGAGTTGGGTACCTACAAGATCGGCTTCCGCTACCGAGAGCCTCCCACCAGCCAGTACGCTCCCATAGAGAGGGTCTCCTTGTGGTGCTGTCGGCTAAATAATGTCAACTGGTGACACCCAAGGGAGAGCTTTTTCCATGGGAGCACCTGTCCTCTGGAACGAATTGCCCTCGGAGTTACAAATTATCCCTGACCTACATACCTTCCGCCGTGCTTTTAAAACTTTTCTTTTTCAACAAGCCGCGCTGGTGTAAATACAAATTTTATTAATCTTAATTTGGTTTATTGATTTTTAACTTTTATTATGGGCCAAATTATTTAATATGTTTTAAAATTGTTTTAACTTTTATATATCTGTGTTTTATTTTGCCTGTATACTGCCCTGAGTCCTTCGGGAGTAAGGCGGTATAAAAATACAAATAAAAATAAATAAATAAAATAAAATAAAATAAAATAAAATAAAATAAAATAAAATAAAATAAAATAAAATAAAATAAAATAAAATAAAATAAAATAAAAAAATAAAAAAATAAAATAAATAAAATTAAATTAAAATAAAATAAAATAAAATAAAATAAAATAAAATAAAATAAAATAATAAAATAAAATAATAAAATAAAATAAATAAAATAATAAAATAAAATAAAATAAAATAAAATAAAATAAAATAAAATAAAATAAAATAAAATAATAAAATAAAATAAAATAAAATAAAATAAAATAAAATAAAATAAAATAAAATAAAATAAAATAAAATAAAATAAAATAAAATAAAATAAAATAAAATAAAATAAAATAAAATAAAATAAAATAAAATAAAATAAAATAAAATAAAATAAAATAAATAAAATAAAATAAAATAAAATAAAATAAAATAAAATAAAAAAATAAAATAAAATAAAATAAAATTTACTAGATTAGGTCAGCCATTGATGCAGCTGATGGAATACAATTGGAGCCAAGATTTTACTTGAGCAGGTCAGATGCATCACATGCAGGCCAAACCCACCCCAGCTCCGCAAGGCAAAAAACATCCCAATATATCCTGATGTGTCACATTACATGACCAAGTTTGACACCCGTGCTTTATAGCATCAGATGGATAAGTTACAATTTCATCATATTGTGCTTTACAAGTACAGGAAATCCTTGACTTAGAACTGTTCATTTAGTGAGCATTCAAAGTTACATCACTGAAAAAGTGGCTTAAGACCTTTTTCACACTTACAACCGTTGTGGCATCTTCATGGTCATGTGATTTACATTCGGATGCTTGACTGACTCACATTTATGATGGTTGCAGTGTCCTGGAGTCATGTGATCGCCTTTTGTGACCTTCTGACAAACAACAAGGAAACCTGATTCACTTAACAAATGTGGCAAGAAAAGTCATAAAATAGAGCAAAACTCACTTTAAAAAATTCTCACTTAACATACATTTTGGCCTCAACTGTGGTCATAAATTGAGAACTACCTGTACATTGCCATTCTGTGATAGAAATTCTGGTCTTAATTGCCATTCTAAACTGAGGACTACATTCGGCATACTTGTGATGCTTTAATTTATCAACCAAGCAGCGAAAGCAGTGACATATGTTTGGCTAGTTCACTCACCTTCTATTCTTTAAAAGCAGAAATATCACCTCCTTTTGTTGTATCTCCCTTTAAACAGTTTCTGGTGATTGCAGTTATAAAGATCTATACTACTTTCTTCACTGCTTCTTCACTCATTCATCATAGACTCCTATGACACTCATCTGTTTGTGTGTGCGTGCAAAAGATTTCCAGTTCCATATTTGAACCAATAGGGCCCAAACAATATTGCTGGACCAACTAGGTCAGGGTTGTCAACTAGGTCAGGGTAGCAATGGGCCGGATGTATCACGCACTGGCCACACCCACACCTGGTTTAGTGAAGGGGGAGGGGAGTCCTGATATGTCACATGATGCCACAGTCACAATGAGTTTGATACCCCTGAACTAGGTAAATGATTTACCCTGGAATACTGCATCCTTTGCTGTAGGGAATCATGAAGGAGACTTTTGAAAGAATATTCAGAAACAATTACAGAAATAACAAGGGCAGAAACTTTTTATAAAGCTCAGGAAAGGAGATAATTATTAGGAAAAGAATCAAAATGACTTCTCCTGATTAGATGGTTGTAAGGAAGGAAAGTAAAAGATAAGCAGACTTGCAAAATACAGTGGTACCTCACTTCCCGAATGCCTCTCTTCACGACCAATTCGCTGTATGACCAGAAATTTTCCAAAAAATGTGCTCCGCTGCACGAACCCCGCCTCGCTTAACGTACCAGAGCCACAGACATTTTATCTACGAATGAATGTTGTGAGGGGGACGGGTGTGTGTGTGGAAGCGAAGGCGGGGGGGAGGAGCTGCCTTCCCAGCCGGGCTCCGCAGCTGAGGGGCGATGGAGCAAACCGCGCAAACTGCTCCATCGCCCTTCAGCTGTGGAGCCCGGCCGGGAAGGCAGCTCCTTCCCCCCTGCCTTCGCTTCCACACACACACCGCGCGCGGCTGCCAGCATGACTTTCGCCCGTCTCTTTCTCGGCTCGGCGCTTCTGCTTGTCGGGACGCTTCCCGAAGCTGGCCGCGGGGCTTGCTCCATCGCCCCTCAGCTGCTTTACATTGAACCCAAAAAACAAGGTCAGAACGGATTAACCGGATTTACATTGAACCCTATGGGAAATTGTGCCTCGCTTCACGACCAATTCGCAACGTGAATAGAGTCAGTTCACGAATTAAGTTCGTGAAGCGAGGTACCACTGTACTGCTACTGTGGTCTAGCTCCTGAAAATCTAGTTCTATTCTTCCCATGGAGCTGGTTTTTTGGTCTGGTGTACCTCGTTGGATAAAACTTTCTTGCATCTTTTATAGCATCTAACTGTCAGTCATTTGTTCCACAATATTTTCAGTTAGTAGATTTCTTGTTTCTGGTCCATTTTTTGTTTTACTTTTTCTCCACCTCTTGCAGAGTAGAGAGATTGACTAAACCAATATTCTTTCTGAGCTGTTTTTCTCCCCAGTGTAGCACATCCCTAAAAAGTGCTTACTGCGAGTTAACTAGCTCAGCTTTGTCATCTTAGTAGTCTTTGTCTGGCACTGTTACTGAGGTCTTAATCAGGTTTTAGTTAAAAGCTTTTCTTTGCCTCTGAAGTGGTTCACGAGTCACACTAGGCAAAGAGTGCATGCCTTTCAATGTATGCGCCCCTTGATGTGCCTGCTTTCTCTCTTGTAATCCCTTCCCCTCAAATGAATGCAACTATAAATGTTCTCTTCTTGAGAATTATCCCAGCACCAGAGTGAATGTTCCAAAGGGTGGGAGAGCCAGATCAAAGGCACAAGATCTGTCCTGTTATCTGATTTCCTTGTGAGCCAATTTCCTTTAGTATTCTGAGATACAATCCATCTGATTCTGATGATTTAAACATATTGAGATTGGATAGAAGTTCTCTTACTATTTCCCCCCTATTTTGATATCCATCCCTATTCTGTTTCCTTCTGTACTGCTTTTGATAGGCTGGACTATCGCAGATTGGTGTGTGTTTTTACTATGTTAATGATACACTTTGCTTGTCTCCAGAACCCTGTTTAGACATCTTTATTTTCTCAAGCTTAAGCTAAATACCACATTATTTTCCTTAATTTCAGTAATGGGTTCACTTAGCCAAGTGACAAAGTCACAACTACCAGTTATATAGGACAACCTATGAGGTGTTTTGGGTTGACCTCTCTAGTTCTAGCCAACAGGTGTAAAAAAGGTGTTACATCTAGCAGGCAAAGACACAAGTAAACTAATAGCTCTAACTAAAGTTAATTAGTAACCTACAAAAGTCTGCCATTATTTATTAATAAGCTAATAAACTACCATAGCCTCAAACTGAAAGTGTACCACAGGTACAAGTAAGACGTGGACAAAGAATAACAGAGAATGATGTAGATGGTCTGGAAAAGAATATTCAAAAACAGTTACAGAAACAATTGCAGAAGCTTTCTATAAAGCCCAGGGAAGGAGTTAGTTATTAGGAAAACGCTCAGTCCAACCACCCTTAACTTAGGATGTATAAGAAGGAATGAAAGTTTATCAGTGGAAATCTCCTGTCCCCCAGAATGTTATTGTCTTGGATTGCTGTTCATAACATCAAGCCCCTCCTTTTCAACACATATATGAAGCCGCTGGGTGAGATCATCCGTGGTTTTGGGGTGGAGTACCATCTGTATGCTGATGACACTCAGTTGTACATATCCACCCCAGACCACCCCAACAATGCCGTCGAAGTGCTGTCCCGGTGTTTGGAGGCTGTACGGATCTGGATGGGTGGTAACAAACTCAAGCTCAACCCTGCCAAGACTGAGTGGCTGTGGTTTCCGGTACCCTGGTTCAGCCAGATTACTCCAACTCTCGCCATTGGGGGCGAAACACTGGCCCCCGTGAAGAGGGCGCACAATTTGGGTGTCCTCCTGGATCCCCGGCTGTCCATGGAAGACCATGTGGCGGCCGTGGCCAGGGGGGCGTTTCATCAGGTACGCCTTACTGGACCGGGCTGCCCTCCGCACAGTCACTCAAGCTCTCGTGACGTCCCAACTCGACTACTGTAATGCTCTCTACATGGGGCTTCCCTTGAGGTGCACCCGAAAGCTACAGTTAGTCCAAAACGCAGCCGCGCGGGAGCCACTAGATGCTCCCACATAACACTGATCCTGCGCGAACTGCATTGGCTTCCTGTGGTCTTTCGGGTGCACTTCAAGGTCTTGACGACCATCTTTAAAGCACTCCATGGCTCGGGGCCTAGTTATTTGCGAGACCGCCTCTTGCCTCATACATCCCTTAGACCAGTGGTTCTCAGTTATTTTCTGTCAGGCGCCCCCTAGGAAGAAGAAAACATTTCGTGCCCCCCCAGCCCCGGAAAGCGCCCCCCCCAGCCCCGGAAAGCGCCCCCCCAGCCCCGGAAAGCGCCCCCCCAGCCCCGGAAAGTGCCCCCCCCCAGCCCTGGAAAGCGCCCCCCCCAGCCCTGGAAAGCGCCCCCCCAGCCCCGGGGCTGCCCCCTCCCTTCTTTCCCTCGCCTCCTTCCGAGCCAAGGATATTTATTCTCCTTGGTGCCGCCGTTGCCTTCTCTGCATGGCCCGAGCGCCTGTTCCTTACTGCGATGGTCTCAGCAGCTCCCAGCGCTCCCAACGCAGCCAGTCGAAAGCCGGGAAGGAGGCCGCTTTTCCACGCCTGGAAGGGGGTCGCCTCCCTCCCGGCTTTCAACTGGACGTGTCCAGGAGGGCAGCGGGCAAGAGCCGTGAGCGGGCAAGTCGGGCGGCGCGCTGGGAGCTGCTGAGCCGGGCGGCGCGCTGGGAGCTGCTAAGGAACAGGCGCTCGGGCCATGCGGAGAATGCAACGGTGGTATCGGTCTTTCCGGGTGTGCGGCTCCGCGCCCCCCCTTATGGAGCCTCGCGCCCCCCTAGGGGGGCCCGCCCCACTATTTGAGAAATGCTGCCTTAGACCGATATGCTCCCACAGAGAGGGCCTCCTCAGGGTGCCGTCGGCCAGACAATGCCGACTGGCAAGACCCAGGGGAAGAGCCTTCTTTGTGGCGGGCCCAGCCCTTTGGAACGACCTACCCCCCGAATTACGTACCATCACCGACCTCCGCCTCTTCCGCCAATGTCTAAAGACATACTTATTCCAACAAGCCGGCCTAGCCTAACCTCCCATGGGGACTTTTAGATAGTTTTAAATCGGGTATTTTAAAATTGGGTTTTTAGCATAGGATAAGATGGTTTAATTTATATTTTAAATTGTGTATTTATGTTGTATTTTGTATGTTTTTTAAATTTCCTGTGCGCCGCCCTGGGTCCTCTGCGGAGAAGGGCGGGATATATGTGTAAATTTTTTTAAAAAGCCAGTTGTCATCTAGTGTCCAGTCAGTAGCCAAACCAATGGATTCTTTAGAATTCAGAGATGATGCAACCACATCAGGATCGATTGTCAAAAATGGTTTTATGGGTTTAAAAGCAGGAGAAGGGGATCCACTGTAATCACCTGGGCTGTAACTAACATTATGACTGGTTCAGAGGACCTCCAAATCCCACCCCTGGCTGGCCGTGCCCACCCTGCCCCTCCCATGCCAGGAGTCTCCATGTGAGGAAACGGGCCTCCTGGGGACGTAGTTTTTGCCCTCCCAGCGCCTCGAGGAAAGTCACCGAAGCCTGGAGAAGTAAAAAATGGCTTCCCCACCATAGCCATGCCACCCAGGCACTGGGCAGAGAACCTGTTGCTGAAATTGTCGAGACCCACCTCTGACTGTAATGAGTGGTTTTAGTACATTTAGTACATTTAATTCCATTCTGTGTCAAATAAAGTTTATGAAGGAATGTGATTTGGAAAGCGCTGAATCTATTTGAAAGATCCAGCCTAATTTCAATTGTTAATAAATAGTTATATAATTTCATACTGTTAAAAAGAAAAGAAAAAGAAAAGAAATGAGAAAAACAAAACCTTGCACCTGTTTGCTATGTTCCCATGTTAAACATCAGAGTAGCAGAAATTAATTTGGCTGAACTTCCCTCTGATTCTGAGCATCAAGGTATATTATGCTCCCTCCAGAGCAACCCAAGGAAGGTTAGACTGCTTCGGGATCTTGGATTGGACTGTGAATTGGAGAATTTATTATATACCTCTGTTTCTTTATAAAATATATTACAAATGGTTTGGTGTAAGAAACATGTTTGTTCTACATAGCTGTACATATCCACCCCAAACCACCCCAACGATGCCGTCGAGGTGCTGTCCCGGTGTTTGGAGGCCGTACGGATCTGGATGGGTAGTAACAAACTCAAGCTCAACCCATCCAAGACCGAGTGACTGTGGTTTCCGGCTCCCCGGTTCAGCCAGATAAGTCCAACACTGGCCATTGGGGGCAAGCAACTAGCCCCCATGGAGAGGGCGCGCAACTTGGGCATCGTCCTGGATTCCCGGCTGTCCATGGAGGACCATGTGGTGGCCGTGGCCAGGAGGGCGTTTTATCAGGTACGCCTGATACCCCAATTGCGCCCCTTACTGGACCGGGGGGCCCTTCGCACAGTCACTCAAGCGCTTGTGACTTCTCGGCTGGATTACTGTAACGCTCTCTACATGGGGCTCCCCTTGAGGTGCACTCAAACGCTACAGCTAGTTCAGAATGCGGCCGTGCGGGTGATTATGGGTGCCCCAAGGCAAGCCCACATAACACCTCTCCTGCGTGAGCTGCACTGGCTGCCTGTGGCCTTTCGAGTGTGCTTCAAGGTGTTGACGACCATCTTCAAATCGCTCCATGGCTAGGGGCCTGGCTATATACAAGACCGCCTTCTGCCCCATACATCCCTTCGTCCAATCCACTCCCACAGAGAGGGCCTTCTCTGGGTGCCGTCGGCCGGGCAATGCCGGTTGGCGACACCCAGGGGAAGGGCCTTCTCTGTGGCGGGCCCGGCCCTCTGGAACGACCTACCCCCCGACCTTCGCACTACCTTGGACCTCTGACTCTTCCGCCAATGCCTTAAGACGTACCTATTCCAACAAGCCGGCCTAGCGTAGCCCCCCGTTTCTGACTATATTTATAAATTTTAATTTTTTAGGGTTTTAAAGGGTTTTTAGCACGGGTTTTAATTTAATTAAATATGTTTTTAATAGTATATATTGTTTTGTAATGGTTTTTAATAATGCCTGTGTGTCGCCCTGAGTCCTAACAAGGAGAAGGGCGGGGTATAAATTCAAAAAATAATAAAATAAAATAATAATGTTTTATTTATTTTTATTTTTAAAGAACTCAGCACTTCTATAAGCTAAAAATACTAATTACAATTATCTATTTTTATTGTGTTAAGATAGCTTGCTGACTAATAATTCAGATTAATCAAATGTTTACAGACAAAATGTATATTAAAAACAATCCTAATTCTAGATGTATATTAGATGTATATCAAAGAATTGTTTTTCAATGTTAACTTTTTCCCAGTTGGTAAAATTTGGTTTCTACAAAGTAGATTTTTAGGTTCAGATACATTGTTGATAGCTATAGACAATACAGTTTAATGTGGTCATATTTCAGGAGAATGATAAATAATTTCTGACATTCATCTTCCGATTCAAAGAATGGTATACGCGTTCTGTTGTTCCTTTAGTTAGATCTGTAAAATACAATATGAAGAATGAAGAAATAAATGTGCACCTCTACATTTTATATAATTCGTTTTTAAACCGATAGATCTTGATCTACAGCAAAATGCAGCCTTATGATATTAAATTGATTCCATACATGGGCAAGAAGGCTCTGAAATGTCAGCATCTCAATTTGTTAAACCAATTACTTAAAATTACTCAAGTGACTCAAAAATTCTAGCTCATTCTATCACTGGGCCATGTTCTCCTTTTTTACAATAACATGTAAGAAATTTAAAGAATGTTTATTAATTCTTGATATTTTAGGATATCAACTGTGGGAGTCAGAATGATTCCAAAGCCCAAGATTTTATAAAAACAGGAGTGGGCAAGTTGATGTTACCAAACTTTAATTAATCCTCACAGGGGATACACTTGAGAAAAGATAGAATACAAATGTAGTGAATAAGCAAACTCTCATTATTCTCAGACAACACAGTCCAATAGAAGCATACTGGGAGCTATTATACTTTTATAAAAGAATATATAATTATTATGTAACACTGTGTGTGTGTGTGTGTGTGTGTGTGTGTGTGTGTGACATATCTATGTCTAGCCTCCTCCTTAGTTAATCGTTCCCTTGCTAGGCCTGCTTGCTTTATATCTCTCTAATACCTCTATTATCATATTCAGAAATCAACTTTCAACTCTACACAAAGTATTCCAAAATTTCAAGCCTGTTCCTTTTATCATAATTTTTTCCTAATTTATTGAAATATTGAAATATTCTCCTCACCTTTAAACATCCATATGCAACTTACTCATGTGACTATATGTATATTTATAAATACCTGTGAGAAGCCACAGGACCAGAACAAAAAATAAAATTAACTGAATTAGCAATTACTGATAATAGCAATAGCACTTAGACTACCATTTCATAGTGCTTTACGTCCCTCTCTAAGTAATTTACCAAGTCAGCATTTTGCCGCCAACAATCTGGATCCTCATTTTACCAATCTTGGAAGGATGGAATGCTGAGTCAACCTTGAGCCGGCGAAAATAAAACTGCCAAACTACTGGCAACAAGTGTGTAATAATTCATTCCATGTAAAATAAGGTATCCCATGAAATATTTCCAAGCTTAGAATAAATGGAAAAAAAGATGGAACAAGAAGACTCTCTGAAATGACTTGAAGAAGATAAGCTTTCCATCACTAAATGAAATTCTATTGACTTTAAGGGACAAAGTTAACTTAGAGTTTTCATTCATTTCAGCCACGGGACAGAGGGATCTCCTGGTCTTCAGTCTTGGAATCTTCCAGGATTTAGAATCAGACTAGAAGAGATGGAATGATGGGTGATGTTTGTACCTCATTGTTTTTAAGCATTACTCCCAGTCAGTGGTGGGATTCAGCCAGTTCGCACCACTTAGGGAGAACTGGTTCAGAGGTAGGTTGCTCCCAGTTCAGTCTGATTTGACTGAACTGGTAGTGGTGGCAGCAGAAGGCTCCGCCCTCCTGCCCAGATCCTTCAGCGCATGTGGTAGTAAACTGGTTAGCAACCACCACTCAACCAGTTGCTAAGTTTCTGAGCAGTTTGGTCAACTGGTTGTTGGAAGAAATTATTAGGGCAGAACACCAGTTGTTAAATTATTTGAATCTCACCACTGTTCCCAGTTCCCAAAGAACCTCTTTCCCATTGCTCTGAATGGATGGGATTTCATTTTGGATCACAGGAATCTTCTTGTTTGATGGGACTTTCATTTGAAACTGCAATTAATGCAAACACTATTAGTAAAATACCAGTTTGCATTGAGATATAATATAAATATCAAATATTTCTGTAGTGGACATTTATTGGAACTTTTTCTTTCTTAGTTAATAAGGAAATGGGGGCTTTCTTGGTACTGCTTGACTACAGTTTCCAGTATTCTTCTATTGGCTGTGTTATCTGAGTTGGATTATTCACTGCATTTGTGTTCCATCTTTCCTCAAGTGTATCTCCTGTGAGGATGAATTAAAGTTTGGTAATATCTAATTCCTTATTGCTATATTTAAAGTGATGGTGCTTCAGGTGTATTCTATATGCCAGAGTTTATATCCCAAAATATCAAGAATGCTTTAGAAATTATTAAAATTAATTACATGTCATTGTGTCAGAAGTTATCTTAAAAAAAAGGTCAGTGATAAAATGTTCTACAGTTTTTGAGTAACTTGAGTAGTTTTAGCCATCTGGCTTTAAAAAATTGTGATGCTGACATTTCAGAATCTTCTTTTTTCCCCAAATGTTTTTTTTAACATGCATATAATATAATCCAAAGTATACAATTATTTCTAAACAAACTTTTTTTGAATATTCAACAATATATCAATTCCTCTTGCCATCAAGCCTCATCCATTTTTATTTACTCTTCTGCTTTCCATACACTATATTATAGTCTATTTCATCTTCAATCCTCTTCTCCCTCTCTGCTCCTCCCTACCTCCTTTATTCCTTCTACCATCTCTCTCTTCTCTATTTCCCCTTGCTCTCTCCCATTCCTCTCCCCTCTTTCCACACCTTCCCTCTCTCCTTCTATTTTCCTCCTTTCTTCTTCCCTTGCTCTCTCTCTCTCTCTCTCTCTCTCTCTCTCTCTCTCTCTCTCTCTCTCTCTCTCTCTCTCTCTCTCTCTCTCTTTCTCTCTCTCTCTCTCTCTCTTTCCCTCTTTATCTCCCTTCCAATCTCTATTTTCTGTGGTGCATTTCCACCTTTTAACAAACCCCATTCAATATCAGTGGCATTAATAGTTATATTCCAAAATTTTCCATATTACTAGTTTTACATGCCATCTCTTTTTAAAGGTATACCTATATACGAGTTCCATTTGTTTCCTCCCCACCCCAAACCTCTTCTTTGGCCAAAGTGCGAGACGGATTTCCAGCTATCCTCATAATACTGTTACATAGTTACACATCACTAAGCGCCCATATTTTTTAGTCTCATGTTGTAACTTTAAATATATATTGTTAGGCGTATTTCCAAATTCCCCCATTTTTTCTCTCCTTTGATAATTTTTCCAACTAAAATTTTTCTTATTTGTAACTCAGTATAATCATTTCACATTCCACTATTAATACGTATCAGGTGGCCTACTATCCTTTTTCACCTTAATTAATCTACCTTTAATTCCCTTTTACTTGCAATCCTTTCTATACCATACATACATATTACATTTCAATGTTACAGTTAATTAAAGTTCACAACAGCATATGCCTTGCAAATGTTCTCCACCTTCCCCCCAAATTATTATTATATATGTGCATATTTCCCTTCTTCCTCTCACCTGCCAATTTTTATTTTCCCTTATCCTTTTCCCAATCTCTGAACATCTTCTTCTTTCTCTTCCTACTATCTTCCTACTACTGTGTGTGTGTGTGTGTAATCTGTTTTAAATTAGCTGCTATTAAGCCAAGGTCTTTCCAGGTTTCAAATTCAACACGACAATTTTTTTTCCCTATATTGATAAGATATCCAGTCCTTTTTTCAGTTCTTCCTCCCAAGCTACAAAACACTCCGTTCTCTTTGGGCTTTTATGCTTTTAAATTGCCATTTCCCTCCCCTTTCCTCTTTGTTTTACCATATGATTCCCAATTTCTCAGATTATGCTAGTTTATGCTCAAATTCTCTCCCAATTACAACTTCATGCTTATTCTATCAGTGGTTTTTCAATGTTCTTACCCAGTCCTGTCACTTCATCCAGCCATCACTCCTGCACTCGTGCTTAGCTCAGTTGCCCCCACTTTGTGGCAGGCATTTTGCAATGTCTGTCTCCCCCCCCACACCAGTCAGAAAGCTAGTCTCTGGCCTTTGAGGAACCAATTTTGTTCCTCTTGGCTGTTTGACACACAGCTATTTCTTCACCTTCTCTCCAAGAAGGTCTAAAAGACACACACACACACACACACACACACACAAACCCAGCAACGGTTTGTCAGCAGTTTTTGCTAAAATGATTGCAAGCTGCATTCTGCTGCAGGTCAGATGAATGAGTTTAAAAAATAATTACATAAAATGTATAGATGCAAATTTATATCTTACTTACCGTTCACATTTTATTTTACAGATCTCAGTAAATAAATAACAGGACATATGCAGCACCCTTCAAACCAGAAGATGAATGTCATTCTCTTTAATATGACCACATGAAAACTGGATTGCATACAATTATAAACAGTGGATTCAAACCTAAAAGCCTATTTCAGATAAATTTGACCGACTGTAATTACTGGAAAAGTGACAGCATTGAAAAACAAGTTTACAGACTTTCTTTAAGACAGATAAAATATTAGAATGCAACATTATAAATAACTTTTTAAAAATGCATCTGGGATGGGGAATTTTGATTCCCGCCGCCCTGCATTTTAGCTGTAAATATTTGGCTATTCTGAATTATGATCCAGCAACCTATCTTAAAGCAATAAAAATAGATTATTGTAATTGATATTTTTAGTATGTGAATGTGTTGAATTCTTCCCAAAAAAATTAAAAAATCAAAAAATTGTCATAAGTTTTCTTTCTTTCTTTCTTTCTTTCTTTCTTTCTTTCTTTCTTTCTTTCTTTCTTTCTTTCTTTCTTTCTTTCCCTTCCTTCCTTCCTTCCTTCCTTTCCTTTCCTTTCTTTCTTTCTTGTGGGCTGCTGTTCTCTTCCAGATTCCATTGTATGCATACATGCTGGCCAGTTAGTCTTCACACATGTGCTTAATGGAACCTGGAAGTGTAGCTGGCTACCATGCATATGTGCCTCATCCTGCTGCTCTCTTCTGGGTTTCAGTGCTTTGATCGTCACGCTCCTATTTCGGAACTCGGTGCTGAAAAGTTTAATCATCACTTGACCAGGGGGTTGGACGAGGAGACCTCCTACATCTCTTTAAACTCTATTATTCTATGCTCCTAATGAACTAACTGTCTCCAATATGAAATGCCCCATCCAATAAACCCAGGCCAATCAGCAGAACCACAATTCAATTATAACAGATAAAAAATATTTTCATAGAAAGCAAGAAAATCTTTGTTGAGCCTTTAATAAATAAATTGGTTATTGGTTGCAGGACAGAGAAGCAGCATTCAACATGGCTGCTGCTTCTCTGCTGTGCACTTTCCGGATGGGACTTAGAGGAAAGCGGTGGCTCGCAGCTGCTAAATTGCAAAAGAGACTCTCTGTCTCCAGCAAGAGCAGCAGCTGCTGCCTTGGAGAGCAGAGATGGAGTGGGGCAGGCCCCAAAAGACTACCTGGTTGATCCTTGCTGCCTGGTGGAAGCCACACATCATGCACACTCACTTTTTTGGCAAAACAGTTATTAATTGGGTTGAATCCCACCACTGCCTACATCCTTCATAAGCCTGCAAAAAGTAATTTTGCTAGAAATAAAACAGGTATGACTGATATCGTTCATCAATTCAATCTGATCCCAAATTTTCTAAGGAAAGCCATGGAAAACAGTTTCTCTTGACAATTATTAACGTGCTGTCCAAATATGCCGGGCCTCCTTGTTATCTAATAAGTTCACTGTGAGGCAGCTGCAGCCTTTCAGAACATCTTTGAAGTATGATGTGCATCATGAAAGTTAGAGAGAAATGCTAGTAAAGGTTTCTCAAATATTTATCTGAGGAACATTTGGACCCATTATCACATTCATTACTTTGTCTCTTGTAATGGCTCTTCTTCTTGTCTTCCAGGGCCATTTCCTTTTTCCTCTACAGATCCTGGGGGAGATAAACACTGTTTACATCAGTGGCCACCAACCTTGTGGGCACCAGGTACAAGTTCTGTGGAGAAGATTTTTTATGGCCCGGAGGGGGTCTGGTTTCACCTGCTGCCTGAATCCCGTGGATGGGACTTCACTTATATGTACAGCTCAGTTTCTGGCATGCCACGGCCCACAACACAAAGTTCACAATGTCCTTATTTAGCTATCAACCTCTAGTTCCAGTAAAACTTCCACTTCGCAAGTTTCGTAACAAAAATAAAAGCAACGAGCAAAAATGAGGAAGGGATGTTAGTAGCTCAGAGAAATCAGATGAAATCGTCAAACTGCTGATCTGAATTTTGGGAAATTATCTGAAGAGCTATGAGGGACTGGCTGCTCCTTGTTGCTGCTTTTCTTTTCTGGCCAGGCTGCACTTCTCAAAACGGTAAGTTAAGGCAAAGAGAAATCAAGGGGAAAACAGTGTGTGCTGCATTCATTAAAGGACCAGTTACTTTTAGAAAATGCAATGTTTCATTTTTCTCTTGTGGGTTTCTGGAAATTTGTAATGCCAGATTCTTTAATAATATCATAGATTTATAATTCCTATCCTCTTTTCAAATATAATGTTTTTCAGCAACTGATTTATTGAAAAATACTTTGCATCAATATTATACACCCATTTGGAGGATCTTTGTTTCAGTGAATAAAAAACTTGCTATGATAATAACCACGAGATCACCATGTCTATGATGAGGCTTCATAAATCAGAGTGTTTGAAATTATAGAGATACGTATAACTCAGTAGGATTTACATCAGGATAAACACAAAGAAATCAATGGAAGTCTAAATTCACAGGGATTATATCCTTCACAAGAAAATAGGGATAATATTCACTTCACTAGATATCGAACCTAAGACTCTATTTGTTGATATTCATAGTAATATTCATATGTTTGAAATATATTTATGACTGTTCTTTCATGGTTACAAAAGTCAAAGAAAAGGAGAACGGAACTGGCCTCAATCATCAGAGAGCATAGAAGACATTCCTTTCCGTATAATTGCAAAATTAACTAATAACATATCAGTACAATAATAAGTGAATATTATCCCATATCAGTCTCTTACTTTCAAATTTGATAGGTGAAAGATTAGAGATAGTTATTTGGCAATTATTTTCTTCCCTTGTTTCTGCCCAGCATGGTTGATTTGAAATGTATATTTGCATTCTTTATATACTGTAATATCTTTGTGTGTGTGTATTATTCCTCTATTGTATTTGCTTAGATCCTACTATGCTATGTGTTTGTAAAAAGGAAAGAAAAGAAAGAAGAACAAGGGAAGAACATAAGAGTGTTAAAAACTACACAATAAAATATGATAAAAAGAATTTAGACCTGATAAAAAGAAAGTGGTGGAAAGGACAAAATTCCACAAGATTACATGCCTTAGGGAAAAAGTTTGATAGCCTTTCATCTTCCCTCTACCTCCCTATACCCACATTTGCTTAGGTAGGCATCAGCAATAAAAGCTAACATATTACAGTCAGTTCTTGAGTTATGACCCACTTGGAGCCTCCCCATCACTATCATAATTTGTTATAATCTTAAAGTGGGTCAACTCACATGACAATTTCATGACCTTTTTGTACTGCCCATGTTGTCATTGCACAAATTCATAGTTGTTAAGAGAAGCAATGATTCACTATGGGCAGGGGTCTGCCAAAACTGGAAATCAGTGCTGGTTTTTGGCAAAACTGTCTTAACACAGGGTAAAGTTTATGAAGGACATAAATGCAACTCAGTTTCCCAGTGATCAAAATGTAGTCATATCACCCTTGGGATGGGCAACTATTGGAATTTTAAATCCAAGTTGTAAGTATTCCCTTTGGAACTTTGAAGGTCATTAAGCAATGAGTCATTAGTCAAGGACAATCTGTAGTGTGGATTAAGTGTATAGCAGGTAATTGGTTTACTACTTTAGACAAAAGTTATTTATTTCATTGTTTAATTATTTAGTTTGTCAAACAGGTAAATGATAACTGGTATAAGTATAAACAATACTTATACAAGCAATAAGGGCTGTCCAGTGTCATATGTTTGGGTACCTAAATGGTGTGAAGAACCATAACGATGCCTGCTTCATAATAAACAACCCAATATTAGAATATAAAAAGCAGTGATTTATTAACAGCTTCATTATGCATTCCTCATTAGGCATTTCTTATTTGCAACCATCTTTTTTGCTTTCTTTATCTGCTTCTGAACTTTTCCCGCATTACTGTCCTCTACCTTCAGCCTTCGTCATAAATCACAGCCAATAAGAGATGGTAATTTAGACATGCACATTCACTAGCCAGCCTCAGATTCCGTTTTGACCACAGGTATGTTTGGAATTCCCCTCTCTCTATGGCAGTTAGATGGTATTCATAGAGATGCTTCACAAACTGACATACTGTCCTTTTCAGGGCCACAAACAATAACACAACACTAGCATCAGCCTTAGTTATTGCAACACGTATGCCACTGGGTATGCATCGGTTAATCTGTTTTCATAGTAATTATAAGCATGCATGGTAAGCATGCAAGAAAATTCACAATTCCCCGTCCAAACATCACCAAATTGCAAACAGCTTATGCTTTTCCCTTAAAAACCACCAGTATTTATTGAAATATAACAATATTTGCATAGCAGTTAGCATAAAGTATCATAACATCAATGACCTATCCAAAAATGGTCATAAACCATAAACTTTAAAGTGTGCAGGACTTTTTCACACAGCTGTAGCTTATATTCTTATGAATTGAACTTTGGAGTCAGTCTTTTATTTATCACTGTTTTTGATGGTGGCCTGGCAGTTGCTTTCTTCTTTCCCTTTTTTAATCAATTGATGTATGTTAAATAAACCAGTTTACAAAAATCATTTGTGGGGGGAAAGGATGGGGTGCATTTCCTTCTCAACAGAGACCATGGAAGGTGTCCCTTTCCAGTGGTAGGATTGAAACCATTTAACAATCAGTTCGCTGAAAATGTGAGTGCATATGCATATGTACATGGCTTCTGCGCGCACACACAGTTTCTGCACATGTGC
The DNA here is from genome assembly GCA_039707465.1 of Rhabdophis nuchalis. Taxonomy (NCBI): domain Eukaryota; kingdom Metazoa; phylum Chordata; class Lepidosauria; order Squamata; family Natricidae; genus Rhabdophis; species Rhabdophis nuchalis. Next base: position 104,946,886 of record CM077644.1, read on the forward strand.
AGCTTCCACCATGTGGCAAGTGTCAACTGAGCAGCCTTTTATATATATATATATATATCACAATTACATTCTCTTATCCCAAATCTCTAAAAAAGATTAGAAAGGAAAAGGGAATAAAGGAAGAACAAAATGAGAGACTTATAGCCTACGGAATAAATTCTCAGCTGGCACCATTTAAACCTGATAAAAAGAAAGAAACTATAGATAAGAATTATTTTAGAAATTAATAAGAAGGCAGTACTAGTAAGAAATGGATTTATTTCTCTGGGAAAAGAACTGTTACCAGCTTTAACATTTTTGAATCAGATGGTTTTGAGGAAGCGCAATTTGGGTGTCCTCCTGGATTCCCGGCTGTCCATGGAAGATCAAGCCGTGGCCAGGAGGGCATTTTACCAGGTTCGCCTGGTTCACCAATTGCACCCCCTATTGGATCGGGACGCCCTGCGCACAGTCACTCATGCGCTCGTGACATCCCGACTGGACTATTGTAACTCTCTCTACATGGGGCTCCCCTTGAGGTGCACCCGGAGACTTCAGCTAGTCCAGAATGCAGCCGCGCGAGCAATTATGGGAACCACTAGGTTTACCCATGTAACACCGCTCTTGCGCGAGCTGCACTGGCTACCTGTCGTCTTCCGGGTGCGCTTCAAGGTGTTAATTATTATCTTTAAAGCGCTCCATGGCTCGGGACCTAGCTATCTGCGGGATCGGATCCTGCCTCATACATCCTCGCGGCCGATTCGCTCCCACAGAGAGGGACTTCTCCGGGTGCCGTCCACTAGACACTGTCAGCGGGCGACACCCAGGGGAAGGGCTATCTCTGTGGCGGGCCCGGCCCTCTGGAACGACCTCCCCCCCCCCGATATCAGGACGACCACGGACCTCTGCTCCTTCCGTCTTAAATTAAAGACTCACTTTTTCTGTCTGGCCGGCCTAGGATGGGTCTCTCTGCCTCTGGGGTTTTATGGGGAATTAGTATTATTTAGTTTTAATAGGAATTTTAGCGCAGGTTATATTTAATTTGTTTTTAGAATTGTTGTATGTATGGTTTTTATTCTACCTGTGCACCGCCCCGAGTACCTGTGGGGAGAGGGTGTGGTTTTACAAATTAAATTATTATTATTATTATTATTATTATTATTTAACATTTTTGAGTCAGATAGTGTTGAGGATGTATACAAAGAAAGATGACAGGGTGATTACAATTAACAAAGATTTATTGTTGAAATCTAATATGTATACTATCAGAAAGACTCATTCAGGACCATCCATGGTAAGCCATGGTAAGTACCAGCAAGGAGAAAATTCTACAGAATCAAAGAGGTTGCTTTTGGGAGCAAGTTTAACAGCCCTTCAGCCTCTCTCTATCTCCCCATCCACAGAGTTGCTTAGGTTAGGCATTAGCAAGGGAAGGTTACATATTAAAGGCAGTCCTTGAGTTATAACCTAATGGAGCCTTCCCATCACAATTGTAACTTGCTATGATCCTAAAGTGGATCAGATTTTATGAACATTTTTTGTGGTGGCCATTAAACAAATTGTCCCAGTCATTAAGCAAATATGTGTTTGTTGAGTGTACCTGTGGTTCACTGTTGGTGTGGTTTAGCTGTAAACTGGAAGTAAATGCTGGTTTTCAGCAAAACTGTCATAAAATTATTATGTGTATGTGCAAATAGTCATATATACAACCCAATTGCTCAGCACTGAAGTGCATTCCTGTGACCGAGGGGCAGGGAAATGCTGGAACTTTGAATCTGGATCATAAGCACTCTCCAAATAAGTACCTCGGAATTCAAACCATTGCTAAATTGAGGATTACCTGTAGTTAGGATTAAGTGCCCAGTAGGCATTCATTTTCTAATATGTTCTAATATGTATGTAAAGTGGAAAATATATAACTTGGATTAGAGCAGAAAGTTTGTTATCTCACAGTTCATGAGAAGTTAATGAGAGCAAATACGAAATGTGAACTTCTCTAAGCAAATAAGATAATTTTGTGAAAATACAATTTCAGCATGTGAAGAACCAGAGGACATTGATTTTGGGGAAATAGTAAGCATTGAAAAAGCCAAGTATCTGGAAAATGATCGAGTGCAGTACAAATGCAATCTTGGATATGTCTTGGAAGGACCGGAATGGATTCAGTGTAAAGGACAAAAATGGACACCTCGTCCACCAAAATGCTTGGGTAAGCCATCATGCTTCCTTTGATTATTGTAGACATGAAAGAAAATGTAGAATTGTTCCAATAAGGCAAGAATTGCAGCAGCCAAATGATTTGAGAACTAGCTTGAATTTGGAGCCACATTTTCCCTCTACACTGGAGCCAAAACCTGTACTGGTGTCACCTTCTTCCATTTGATAGCTAGAAAAATTAAACTGACATCACCTTGCTGACAAAGGGCCAGATAGTTAAAAACCATTCTGAGTTGTGCTGTGCATTCTTAACTTAAAACAAAGAGAAGAACATCTGTTTGGCATGATCCTACAAGCCTGTCCTCTGGCATAGGTCTAAAAGCTATAGCATAATCATAACTTGTTTATCATTAATACTGTGCTCTAACTTGGCTTATTTGTATTTGGTCAAACAATCCATTCTGATTTGTAAACCTGGCTGATTTTCTTAGGGGTGGAATAGAGGAGAAACCAATGGACAATTATCTCCCTTGAGAAGATCTACCTTCTTTTCTTTCTTTTTTTAGCACCCTGCAGCATCACAAGACAACAGCTTGTATCAAAAAACTTGTTTGTGTTTGGGAGTCGAAGAAAAGCTCAGATTATTCAGAGTAATCAGGGCCTTCAATTTCTGTGTAATGAAGGATATGTGCTTGTGGTTCCATCAGTCAGAAAGTGTGTTGATGGTTACATAGAGTTGCCATTGTGTATCTCTGGTAAGTATGCTGCCAATATCATGGATTTCCCCACTAAGATTAATCATTTAATGTAATTGAAGTAATTAAGATAATATAATAAATATGAACATTTGCTTCCAAAGTTACGTTATTTTAAAAGTGATTTAAACTTCACTGAAATCACTTACATTTTAGACTTTTATTCTTTTTAATCTAAAGAAAAACAAAGAAAACCCCTGTAACTCATCAGATTGGAGAAGGATGTTCTGGCATTTTTTCCCGAATATAAAATTTATCTGTAAGGTTGAATTCAAAAACTTGCGAATAAATGGAGACAGTGGGGCAGGGACAATAGGCACACTGGTGCACTTATTCATGCCCTTACGGACCTCTTAGGGATGGGGTAAGGTCAACAGTAGACAGTCTTAGGTTAAAATTATGGGGTTTGGGGATGTAACAATGGAGTCAGGTAGAGCATTCCAGGCATTGGCCATTCTGTTGCTGAAGTCATATTTTCTGCAATTGATTTGGAGCGGTTTACCCTGAGTTTGTATCTAATTTTTTAAAATAATTTTTTAAATTTATTTTTAGTTTTAAACACAACATAAAAATCCTCCTTTTTACATACTTTTGAGAGTTTATCAGTTGGTTACAAAATATTTTTGTGCAACTCTTCCACAATCATCTAAGATTCATATTATTTCATGTATTTTAGTTCAAATGTTTATACATATTACCCTCATCATACCTCCATTCTCATTTGACTATAATTCTTTACATGTCCTTCATAATAAAACCAAAACCAAAAACTTAGAAATACACCACATACTGGCATCTCATTTACCAATTCTAATATCCTCCAATAACACCGTTCCTTATAGCCTATTCTAACCAAGCATCAATAATATTTAGTAACAAAGGATTTCTAATCTTTTTCAAATCACAATTTAAAATTTACATCCAGTTTTCCCATGTTATTACCCATACCTATACATACATTGTTATCATTGTTTCTCCTTTATTTAACTATGTCTATTATCATGATTTCTTTTTTATTAATCTTTATACACTTACCCATCATCCTTTCCTAAGTGCCATTCAATATTCATATCTAATTACTAGTTATACTAATACATGTGTATACGTTATTACCATTTTCAGTTGTTTATTTAACCATGTCCATTGTCATTAAATTTTCCTAAGCTCAACTAATTCTAACTTAAACATTTCCATCTATCAACCTGTATCTTTCCAATGGTAAAGCAGTCTCATATTCTCTGCCATTTGTGGCATGAATCCTCCAGACATTTCTTTAGTCAAATTTGTATGGACTTCTCTATGCAACTTGTTCTTTGTTAGATCTTTCCTGTAGTTTTGATGCCCTTCATCTTCTTCCTTAATCAGCATGTCTTTAATTGTCAGAGTTGTTGTCAATAGTGTTAATAATAAAGTTTCTTTCTTTGATGTCATAAGTTCTTTTATTCTTTCTTCTTCTGTGTCTTGCGATCTGAGGTGGAGTTCCCATCCATCTGGTTCCTCTTTGCATATTCCACTTATCCCATTTCCAGACATAAACCATTTATCATAAAAATCAGCAGGTTTAGTTTCTCTGTAGTTTTTCTCTTGGGTGTTTAGGACTTTAACCTCTGTTCTTTCTATTTGATATGTGCCTCTGTTCTTTTCATCATATTTTCCAATTCAATAATCTAATTTTTCCTCAAATGAATTAGATATTTCGTGTATTGCAAAGATTATATCTTGCAAACTGACTTCTTTCTGTTGTTCAAAAAAAGCCATTATCACCAGCTGGTTAAAAGTCTGTAACTCTGACTTAAAGAACTTTTTTTAACAAGTTGGCAGCTTAGATTCAGGATAAAGTCTCCAGTTAAAAATAAGCTTCAAAAGGGCATCTGTAAAAAAATACGCTCTTCACTTTTTAAACAGCCTGTGAGACTTTAAGGTTCCAAATACGGCTAGTCAGTAATGTAGATAAAGGTATCTTGTTTCAATGCACATACCTCAGCGTTCGAGTAGCAGCACCATATTTTCACTCTGTTGTTACAATTTTTAACAATTTCTTTATTTCTTTTTGAACCTTTTAATTATTTGTTTCAAGTTAAAAACAAAGTCAAATTCTTGCATGAATTAGAACAAAGTAGTCTTGCAGAGATTAAATTTTAGTCCAGGTTGCCAAAGAAAAGAGAAAATAGAAGAAAACTTAATCCATTCATTTTAAAAGGTTTAAATAAGTTCCATCCACTAAAATAGCATTTAGAACGTCAGACAACACACAGTCCAAAACCATCCAAGGCTTATTTCCGCTGCTAATTCCTTCTGTTCTCAGGTTTAGTTTAGCTTTAAGTTTTTTATGGGCAGTCTTTTTTAAAGCAATAAAAATTCCTCACCAGCTGTAAACACTCTCCTGCCATTTCTGCTTGTGCCTTAAAAATAGATGGTCACTGTAAGTGTCATTGTTTAGCCTCGAATCAAAGAAGGGAAAAGAACTTTGGGTTTACACATGACCGTTACAGTATCCCCATGGTTACGTGATTGGAATTCAGACTCTTTGGCAACTGATTTATATTTGTGACAGTAGCAGTACCCCAAGGTCACGTGATTCCCTTTTGCGACCTTCTGACAAGCAATCATGTTAATAACTTCTAACAACTCCGGCCAATGCCGGCTGGCAGCGCCCAAGAGAAGGGCCTTCTCTGTGGCAGGTCCAGCCCTCTGGAATGACCTTCCCCCCAAACTTCGCACCATCATGGACCTTCGCGTCTTCTGCCAATCACTTAAAATGCACCTCTTTCACCTAGTTGGTCTAGCTTAGAGTCTAGATTAGATATAATTTTAATTGATTAGGTAGGGGATTTTAACATTTTTAGGCAATGTTTTAGCACAGGTTATTTAATTTAATTGTATTTTAATCAATGTGACTGTATTTATTGTGTGTGTGTGTTTTTTGTGAAAAAAAGTTTTATTGGGTTTTACAAATTTTAAAAACAGGAAAAAGGTATAAGGTAATAAAAAGATATTTTGAGGACATCTGTGTCGGAGGTGTCGGCCCCCTCCGAGGCTTCATACAGAAAAAAGATAATACAATACATTTTCCATTTCTCTACAAAGTGGAAAGAAATGCAGATATATCATTTTATATATTCATGCAATCAATCATTTATAAACATCCAGATAAGGGTTATACTATATAGAAAAAAGTCATTTGTGAGATCTGAGTCTTTTAGCAATTGTATCTTCCTCTCCCTTACCTCCAGTGGACGGAGCCGTGCCCCCCCCCGTTCCCCCATTTCCATCCTCCAGGATTGGGGAGTGTTTTTTAAGAAAGGCTTCCGCCTCTGCAATTGTTTTAATTCTTACTCTTCCCCCCTCCCAGAACACTAACATTCCCTTTGGCATCAACCACTTGAACCACACCCCCTTTTTATATAATCTTTTTGATAAGAAGGAATATTTCCTCTTTATTTCTCTAATCTTTTTCGGGACCTGTTTCAAGATGGCAATCTCATTCTGTTGGTATATCAAGGGACCGTCTCTCTGTGCTCTCAGGATCCCATCCCTTGTTGACCTTCTTACAAATTTAATATGTATCTCTCTGGGTACTTCATTTATTCTGGCATATGCTGAGTTAATTCTATAAATCAGATCGATGTCCCCCCAAATATCTTCTTTGCTCTTTTTGGTATAATCTGCTAACATCGTACACATTAAATATTTTAAATTCTCAGAGCTTAATTCAGGAACATTTTGAAACCTTAAAAAGTAAGATATCCTTTCAAAATCCATCCTAGACAAATGACCAGCTAAATCCACAATTTCTTTTTGAGAATTTTTTATCTCTTCCTTCATCTCAGCTGCCCCCCCTCCAATCCATCAATTCTTTGTTTGTTTTCCATTAGTGCTTTCTGTGTCTCCAAAAGTTCCCATTTTGAACTAACATTGTCTTTCCGGATTTCTTTAATTTCTTTCATGATGTTTTGAAGAGTTTCCTCTATTGCTGATAACTGTGTAGCTTCCACCTCTGTTTCTTTGGATAACATTGAAGTAATCTTAGGTTGGAGTGTCTGCTTTTTTGAAGCCATAATGAAAGTGTTAAGTTCTTGTCACTAATATGGTGTCTGTTGGAGAGGTAGTCCGTGAGGCAAGGAGAGAGTAAAAGCCAATATCCAAATTCAAAGTTCAATTTACTTATAATCCAGAGAGAGAACAATTTTTTAAAAACAATCAGATAGGGAAAAAAAAGAAGGCACATCTGGGAAAGGTCCTAATAATCAATTACATTAATCCACTGGTAAAGAAGAAAGAATCAGTCCCGAAGACGAGGGAGTGTCAGCAATTTTCAAAGAGAGGTATTTCTTGCTAGGAACAAAGGAACGCCATCTTCCTCACCCCTCTGGAAGCCGCGGAGAGCTAGTGAAAGTTCATTTCAATCGTTGCCAGACAGTGATACAAAGTATCATTGAGAATCTTAAAGTAAAAGACTTTCACTTGTAGTTTAAAAGTCGGATGTTGATTCCTCCACCTCCCCAAGCTTGGGGAACATTTCAAAACGCCGCTTTTTTTTCCTTTCCAAGGAGGGGTTTTACAAAATCCCTCCTCCTTCTTCTTTTAAAGTGAAAGTTGAAAGCATTAAGTGAAAATCACTCACAATCCACTCTGTAGCCATGAGCCTTGGCGTTGCCTTCAGCCCCGGCTTTCAGCCCGTCTTTAATCACAGCAGCTGTTCCGGCTCTCCATCGGTGAAGGGGACGAAAGAGGAACTCCCCCCCTGCGACTCGTTCTCCGGTGCCTAGGACGAGGCGGGAGCTGTTTAGGTGGGAGGACTCACCGTGAGCCGCCCGTGCGGGGGGTGCTCTTTAGCAAGAGCCCCCTGCCCCCGAAGGGGCTGCCAGAACAACCAAGCGGCGGACGAGTCCATGACCTGACCGTCACCTCCGGCTAACCGGAAGGAAGTTTGTATTTATTGTGTGTTTGTTGTGTCATTTTAAGTTCCTTTGCACTGCCCTGAGTCCGCTGGGGAGATAGGAGCGGTATAGAAATTGAATAAAACTAAACTAAACTAAACTAAACTGATAAAACCAGACCTCTCTCATTCATTGAGGAAAATGCAGCAGCAGCAATCTGTGAATAGGCAATGCAATAGAAGCAAACTGAAATATATCATATCAAAATTATAGGATTAGTCCAAGGAAATGAACATTTAAGATTAGCATTGGTGGCCAGTCAGTAGGCAACAAAACCACAATTAGAATAACCAAACACATGTATACTTGAAACCTATTGCTCTACAAACCAAAACATCTCAATCACACAATCTCAAAACAGTATAAAAGTCTGTCCATTCACCATTCAACAGGTTGTCAACTGTCCCAAAACCGATTGTTGAAGTTGTTTCTGACACAAATAAAGATAATCTTCTTTTCAAGCAGCTGGCTTCTCTCTTCATTTGGTGGCACCATGGGTGGGTTTCAGGGGGTACGCACCAGTACGCATGTACCCCTTCATGAAATTTAGCATACCTTCCTGTACCTGTTCTTCTGGAGTCCCCATACCAGAATGCACCCTCCCCTGGCCTGTCCCCTCTTGCTTCCCCCCGCCTGCCCAGTCATGCTCGCTCCCTCCCCCTGCCCAGCCACAGCTCACTCACTCTCTTGCCCCACCTGTCTGCACCAGGCGTGCCCCACTTACCCACTTTTTTCCCCAGAGTGGAGGATTGGGAGAAACCCACGTGACATGCACTACCTTCGCTTTGACAGCAGCTTCATTTCCAATTGGGGGAGAGGAATCCATGTGTTTTTTTCTTCCTCTGTGTGGATTCTCCCCCCTCATTCATTGGAAATGAGGTGGCTGTCAAAGAGAAGGGAGCGCATGCCTCCTGTTCCTTCTTTGGCTGTTGGAAAAGCGAACGTGGCATGCACTCCCTTCTCTTTGACAGCCACCTTGTTTCCAATTGGGGAGAATCCATGCAGAGGGAGGAAAAACACATGGATTCCCCCCCAAATTGGAAATGAGATGGCTGTCAAAGAGAAGGGAGCATGTGCCATGTGGGCTTTTCCAACAGCTGAATCATCCCCTCCTGTTCCTTCTTAGGCTGTTGGAAAAGTCCACATGGCACATGTTCCCTTCTCTTTGACAGCCGCCTGGTTTCCAATGAGGGGGGGAAGGAATCCAAGTGTTAGAGAGGGAGGAAAAAGGCATGGATTCCTTCCCCCCCCCCTTGAAAATCAGGTGGCTATCCAAGAGAGGGGAGAAAGGACAGGCTGTAGGAAAATCCAAGAGAAGCAAGATGTGCATCTTGCCTGACTTCCAACTCTTTCACCTTTGACTGAACTGGTCAGGTAAAACATGTGTCTCGCTTCTCCCCCTCTTCAGTTTCCATGAAAATAAGGGTCTTATTTTCATGGAAACATGGTAGGATTTAATGGGTACCAGTTTTAGTTTATAGAATATATCTATAAATATAATTGGAATGGATGTGTGTGTGAGAGAGAAGGGGGAGATAGAGAGAAAGAGAGAAAATAAGACAGGAAGGGAGGTACGGAGGGAGGGAGGGAGAAAAACGAGAGCAACAAAGATAGAAAGAGAGAAAGAGAAAAGAAAGAAAAAAAGAAAGAAAAAAGAGGAAAAAGAAAGAAAAAAGAAAGAAAAAAGAAAGAAAAAAGAAAGTGTGAGAGAGAAGAAAGACAGAGAGAGAGACAAAGAAAAAAGAAAGAAAGAGAAAGAAAGAAAGAAAGAAAGAAAGAAAGACAAATGGAAGGAAGGAAGGAAGGAAGGAAGGAAGGAAGGAAGGAAGGAAGGAAGGAAGGAAGGAAGGAAGGAAGGAAGGAAGGAAAAGAAAGATAATTTATGACCACAATTGAGCCCAAAATTTTGGTTGCAAAGCAAGAGCGTTGTCATGTAAGTTTCACCACAAGGCCACCTTGTCACACAACTGGCAAGCCACTCCTACCCAGTCACATGACCGCTAAGCCACTTACACAAAACAGGCCACACGTACAGAATAGGTTCTAAACATTTTTGAAACCCACTACTGGGTGGCAACCTCATTTCAGCTGGCTGGGAACTTGAGCTAATTTTTCCTACAATGTGAATGCTATTTTGCTATTTTGAATTGCATTCTGAAATGAACGGACTTCTAGGAACTTCAGTTATATTATGCATAGCCAAGAAAGTTTGGAACATTATTACTATGTTAAATATCAGGAACTAGATTTAAGACATCTATTTTTGATTTTTGATAATTTTTTCTATAAGAATAAATGATATAATTTCTTTCAGAGATTTTATGATAAGGGCAAAATTTGCTATGTGTAATTTGAAATTATTAACATACTGTATATAGAATGCATTTAGATGATTTAGGTCAATTTAACACATTAATTCTTAGAGAACATATTGTTAGTATGTTTACTATTTTATCGACCTCATGTTTTCATATTTAATAGAAAGAGGGCAAAACTGCAGTGGTCCACCAAGGATTGAGAACGGAGACATTATTACTTTATCGGAGAAGCAATACAGATCTGGCTCTTCAGTAGAATTCAGATGCCAAAACCATTATGCCATGGAAGGCCAGAACAGATCTTTTTGTGACAATGGGGCCTGGACAAAAGTGCCCATTTGCCTTGGTAAGCAGAAAAAAAAGTCTTCACCTAATTTTCATGAACATTTCAAATAATTAGAATCCATTTATTGCTTTCTTTCTCTCTTGCATAAACACCATTTAATTGCTGTTGCTTGCAGCAGCTCTCCGTTCTATGCAATTTCAGTTCTATAGTATATGAAGTAGCTAGTAGATGAAAGTTAAATTATACTGCCAGAATTTTGCAATAGGATAATACAATTCATTTGTATGCTGACACTCTTCTCTAACAAAATTTGCTTTCTTTTTCCCCTCAGATCCCTGTGTGATCCCCAGGACTGAACTGGAAAGCCAAAAGGTAGAAATTAAAGATGTAACAGATGTGCCTGAAAATATATTTGTTCAACGTGGTCTTTCTATTGAGCTGACCTGTAGAACAGGATATGTCCTTGCAGAAAATTCTTCCCAATCAGCTTTTGCAATCCATTGTGATGGGACACCACCTGCGATTCCTAAATGCAAAGGTAACTTTAAAAAAAATAATTTTATAGTCCTGCTATCTCCAGTCCAGAGCAATGTGTTTTATTGGTACTGAGATTTATATCCCTCTTGAAGGGTTCCTGGTTGGACTCACTTTTGTTTGGGCAAGGGCTCGATGGAATCTCCTGGCATGTAGTTGAAATAGAACAACCTTGAAAGGCTGCAGATTGTTGGAGAGAGGGTGATGCCCTGAAAGGCACACCCATTGCTGCTGGTTTTACTACTGGTTCGCAACCCATGCTCAACGTGTGTGTGCTGTCGTTTTCCTTGCGTGTGTGCCACATGCGTGCCAGACATGCACCAGATGTGTGCTGTCCCGCCTGTGCTGTTCAGTGTAAATTGTTTTTCATGCATGTGCAGAACAATTTACAGGGAACTGCTCACATGCAGTCACTAAAAACCAAAATGATGGTGGCCTAGTGGTGGCAAGGGAACTGGATTGGGGTGTGGCAGGCCTAGGTCACTGCCAGTTCTGCACCCCAGGCCTGAATTCCATTACCAGTTTGGCCAAACTGGGTGAAACCAACAGTAACCCACCTCTGACCCATCAGACACTTAATGGCTAGTTCAGTGCAAAAACTGCACACTGCATTCTTCAGAATTTTCCACAAAGACTGCTTTTTCATCAATGTAGGGTGATATATCTGTATAGCAATATTTTTATATCATTGAAAGATACAGTAATTGCTTTGATTGACAATAAACCCCAGAGTTGCTCCTGTTCCGGCTTCCAGCGGCGACAGACGAGTCCTGGGACTCGTCCGCCGTTTTGTTCTTTTTTCTGCCCCTAACGGGGCGGGGTACCCCTTTTTTGGGGGGGTCCCTCCGTAAAACTGGCTTGCCTGGGCTGGTTTATCCTGGCGGCGGATGGGAAACGGCCCTTGTCTTCGGTTTAGGCGAGAGAAGACATGCTGCGGGGGGTTTTCCCTTCGCCAATGGAGGACGGCAATGTACAATGAATTTGGAGAGAGCTGAGTGTTTGGGTCGGAAGGCTTTCTGGGGCTTTGGCGGCGAGGTGGAGAGTGAGTGATTTTAACTTTATTTGTGCTGGCAGCCTGGACTGAAAGAACGTGGAGGGGGGTGTTTGTTTGTTAAACCCCCCCTCGGATTTAAAGCGGCGCTTAGAAATGGCTCCTCGTTGCGAGGAAGCGGACATTTCGCATCCGGATTGCTTTGAAGCAAGTGAAAGTGCTTCGCGGCTTGTTTCTATACGATGTATCTAAGTCCGGCTGGCTTGAAACAATTTTTCCTTTGCTACTTTCTCCTGCTGGCTCTCAGACTGGGTGGTGGAAGATGGCTGCCCTTTGTTCCTGAATGACTATTTTTACTTATGGAAAATTGCCAACATCTTTTTGTGATTTGGACTCCCTCTCTCTACTAATGAAGAAATTTCTGGATTAATTGATTCCTTCCCTGGAGTGCCTTCTTTGCTATAATTATTGACTGTGAAAAGTGTTTCTCTTCTGGGTCCTATAACTTTTTACAACCCTGATTTGAACT
>CM077644.1:109171874-109359374 GCA_039707465.1 Rhabdophis nuchalis
ATATGCCCTAATTAAGGGAGGAAGCAATTAGGTAGGTAGGTAGGTAGGTAGGTAGGTAGGTAGGTAGAGGGATAGAGAGAAAGAAATACAGTAGATAGGTAGGGAGAGATAGTAGGTAGGTAGATAGAGAGGTAGAGAGAGAGGGAGAAATACAATAGATAGGTAGGGGGAGAGAGAGTAGGTAGGTAGGTAGAGAGAGGGAGAAAGAGAGAGAGAAAGAAATACAGTAGGTAGGCAGGGAGAGAGAATAGGTAGGTAGGTAGAGGGACTGAGAGAGAGATAAATAAAATACAGTAGGTAGGTAGGTAGAGGGAGAGAGAAAGAGAGGGAGAGAGAGAGAGAGAGAGAGAGAGAGAGAGAGAAATACAGTAGATGGGTAGGGAGAGAGAGAGACTGAGTAAGTAGGTAGGTAGATGTTATCCATGCGCTGGAGAAGGAAATAGCTGACAATCTGCAGCACCAAAAATGCTGTATTTGATGTATAAGACGTACCCAGATTTTCAGCCTCTTTTTAGAGGAAAAAAAATGTGCATTATACTCTGAAAAATACGGTAATGCTTTTGAACTTTGGGGCTAGAGAAGATTCCTCAGAATGCCATATATAGTCTAGGGGTGAAAAACAAATGAATCAAATAACAAATCAGTCTAAAGTTCTCACTTAAGGCACAAATATCCGGCTCAAATTCCAATATTTGGGACACATTATACAAACATATAGCATGCTGCAGAAAGGTGGAAGAAAAGAGAAGAGGATGATGAGCTGAAAGATGGATGAACTCAATTATAAGACTGGTAGATGCAGTATTGGAAGACTCAAAGGATCAGATTGTCCTGGATAAAATCTGTCTGGGCTATCACTAAGAATCAATACTGACCTGATGGCAGAATATTAATTAAAAAATCCTTCTTTCTATGTTGCTTTTCATCACATAATGCTGGGAAAGACATGGAAGGGGGTCATAGAAATTGCTTTCTAGGAAAATATGTCTGTTAACTTTCATTCTGTTTTTCGATCAACATATTATTTTTTTGTAAAAACCATTCTATTATTATTTTAACCTGTTTTTCTCATAATTGTAATTTGATTACAATGTTTTTTTTAACGCTTGTTTTATTTTTAACTGCAGGTTTATATTATATTTCTTTAAATGGAGGGACAATATTTGTTAATACTTTTCACAGTATATGTGGTTTATAAATGCTTGAAATGAAAGAATAAAGTAGACAAAAAAAGCAATTGAATACAAGGAAAGAAGACATGGAAAAAGTTCAAATTTAAAGGTTTTTCCTCTCAATGCATCTAATCTAATAGGTTATTAAATTAGATTATTTTACACTTCTTTCACATTAGTTTCTTTTCTTTAAAAACAACTTTTATTTTTAGAACAATGACTTACAATGCAAGGGACAGGAGAAGCTCTAATTGAGTAGTAATGGATGAATAACACAAAATACACAACTATTAAGCACAGCTAATGTATAAATTAAAATGTTATGGGGATTTTTTTTCTAGTAATACATTCTTTCCTCCCTTCTCAGATTTCCCTAACTGCTGACCACAACCTATATATTTATACTTTACATTAAAATTTTGAATAAATGTGGGTTTATGTGGATTTGTGTGTGTGTTCATGTATCCACCATCTCTGGGGAAAAAAATGCTCCTGTTTCTTATGACATGTCCAACATTTATTGTTACACAATTTGTCTGACTTGATAATTATTAATGGAATTATATATCATTCCTTACACAATTTATATGAATTCTCCCTTAAATTATAACTTAGAAAATTTTTATAGATTTTTTCCAAACGTATCCACTATGATAATTTTGTGTTTTTAAATTTTGCAACCACTTTATCATACAGTTCAGTATCAGTTTTGTTTCCCTGTCAATTTTCAGTAACAATTTGCATATACTATATTTATTTATTTATTTATTCGATGTATATACTGCCCTTTCACCTAAAAGGGACTCACGGCGGTATGTCCTACCTAATACGTCACTTTTGTTTTATATAAGTCAGCATTCTTAAAGTCTTTCCATTCTCTTAACATTCATGTGGCTTATTCATGTTTTATGAATCAATGTGTTATATTACAACTAATAGTGAAGTTTTGTATTTTATCAGTTTTAACCCTCATTATAAAACAGATTGAATACTATCTTTTCATTCTGAATATTTTGTGAGGCTTAATGTGTCATAATAAGGTATTGAGGGTGCACTGAAATTACTTTCAGTTAAAGAAGAGAATAGCTTTTATGACAACATTTATTCTTTGCTAAGAAAGTGATTGAATAATAAAAGATATCTTAGGGTTAATTCTTGGGGTTAATTCAGATCTAGTTGCTATCCCCCTCCCACTTTTTTTTTAAAGAAAAAAGGCATCCGTTGTCAAATGCAAGCAAGATAATAAAGCTGGGAACAACTATCGTGAGTAAGAGTTTCATCTACTCTAAAATTTGCTGATACTGTTACTACACAGAGAAATGGATGGGTTTTTCTACAAAGAAATGTACAAGTCAGCATCAGATAATTTGCCAATCTACAGCAGCTCCTGATAATCCCAGATCTATTAATTCATCAGCATTGTATGACAAGCAAAGGGTAGCCATAATTATATGATATATCGATGAAGGAATGTGAAAATATGTGCCACCTTCTCCTAGAGCTAGAAGCACATGCAATGCTTTTATATACTGAATGGAAATGTGTATACCTTTTCTGGCAGTAGCTATTACTTCTCATAAAATCCCATACATCAGTTCCCTTTCCCACCCAGCAGGAATAGTTTTTTCCAAGGAAATGGGGATGAGATCAGATGTCTCAGACTTTGACCCTGGTTCCAGATGAACTAGTGGAATGTCAGGAGACACTTAGCCAAGAATCACTTGAGGCTGGTCAAACATAGACTACAGGAGACACTTAGCCAAGAATCACTTGAGGCTGGTCAAACATAGACTACACAGTGCTTCTAGCTCTAGGAGAAAGTGGCCCATATTTTCACATTCCTTCATCTATATATCATATAATTATGGCTATCCTTTGCTTGTCATAATGCTGATGAATTAATAGATCTGGGATTATCTGGAGCTGCTGTAGATTGGCAAATTATCTGATGCTGACTTGTACATTTCTTTGTAGAAAAACCTGTCCATTTTCTCTGTGTAGCAGAACAGCTGGAACAGTCAGAAGTTGACATACACCCTCAAGCCCTGAGACCCAGTGAGCACAAAGGAGATCATAGAAAAAATGCTCAATAGGAGTCTGTTCCAAGCATGGAGTAACATTCGGATAGCTATCTATAGGGTAATTTAAGAGGTGCCTTCAGCCATGTTTCTTTGTTAGAAACACCTATCTGACCTTCTCTGACGTTTTTATACCCTGCTTGTGTAAAAAATAATAATAATGGAAGCCTGATCTTTGGGCTAGTTAATGAACAGGTTTGGCTCTGTAAAAACTTTGGATTGAATTTTGATATCTTTTTTGCATGTTCCTGTTGAAAGCAAAACTAATCACGTTAAGCTTTGTTTCCAAGAGACATCTTGATCTACAGTACAGTCCTTTTCTCATTGGCCTTTATTTGTTTAATAAATTGTATTTATTTATATTTATTAATTATATATTGTTATCATCAGTGTTATTATCAGTTATTATCAGTGGAATTATCAGTTCCATCAGAACTATGGATTTATTTATCCATCAATATTCTCACCTGTGCTCTATATCCAGATTTCTTGCCCAACATCTACATCCTAGATAGACAATATGAATTTAATCCTTAACCACAGATGTACTGTTTTGGCTACATTATTATGGACAAGAGGTCATAATGACCTCTGTAGTAAAAAAAAAACATTCAATGTTTTCATGATTGGATTTCCAAGATTTCTAGCTGCTGGCCATAGTCCAGGTAATTGCACAACAATATTGTGACTAGCATTTCTGGATCTATTGTTTCCAAAAGGTACAGAAGACCATTTGAATTTGTTCTTGCCATATAAATTATTACACAATGTAGATTGTACCTGGCCATCAATTTCATTGGGAGCTTCATCATCACTGATGTCAGAATCAGTGTCGGTGGCGGGTTCCTTATCGTCCATTACAAAATTTTCATCACAATCTGATTCCACTTCACTCAGATCACTATCTGCTTCTCTATACAATTTTAGAACAGTTTCTTCAAAGTTTGGATCACCAAATCACACTCATTTTGGTGAAAAATGTGGCTCCAACCTTATAAAAAAAATATGTTAACAAAGTTCTGTGGTCAAAATGACCGAAATTCAAATGCCACTACAGAAAACACCAAATAACTGACGCAAGTGTGATGCTCCATATGCTCTTTTTGGTGGAAAAACAAAAGCTATTCACAACTGGAATGGTCCATTTCTAGAAATAGGGGTGTTCTGAACATTTTGGAAAACTGTTGTGGTCATTATGACTGCAGGTCTGTGGTTATGGGTTAATTAAAACTACGTCTATGGACAAAATCTCTTTGACTTCCATTCTTCAATTTGACCTTGTTCCTTTATACTTCTTATCATTTCCCCCCTCTAGACATCTATTGGGCTTCTTCTGTTTATATGATGAAAAACTCCAACATTCTAGTGATATCCATTTTCTTTCTTTTTTTGTAAAATAATTTCCCTTCATATGTCAACTCTTTTAAAAAGTAATAATCTTGTAGACAGTAAATCAGGGTAGAAACCATGTATTCCTATAGGTGTTCTCTCTCTCATCCATCTATCTACCAGCTGTCAACACACAAGTATACCAGCCCCAAGAGATCAAGGTTTTTTTAAAAAAAAAAAAAACACCAGATGGAATTATATGTAAATGTGGTAAAGCAAAGCTCTGAAAGCAGAAATTGCAGTAATCCAAAATCAAGGAACAGGTTTATATTCCTTTCTCCATACTGATAAAATGGTAATCTCATGAAAACCCACATTTATTAATTCATTTATTAACTTAAATAAATGGGAGGGGAGGAGAGGAGGAAGGTAGGTGTGTGTCTGTGTCTGTGTATGCTGGTCTTGTTGTATTTGGGTCTTTTCCCATGTAAGATTGAGATTGTCTTGGCAACATTTCGGCGAGTTCTCACTCAACATCTTCAGGCTTCTTGGGGTGTGTGTATGTGGAGTGCTGGCGTTGTTGTTGTGAGTGGGTTGATTGGCTGAGGAGACATACTGTTTCCTTTTCTGCCTTTCGGCTCATCACCAGAGACCATCTAGACAGAAAGCCATGATTTCCGTTGTGTGATTTTTTTTAAAATATGTGTGTTAGTTTTATGAGCTGATCAATAAGTAAATCAGAGAGACTAGTATAGATCTATTTCGAGCTTTTTAGTTCTCATCAGCTAGCCATACCCGGTTCGAATCCCAGTAAGGGTTAACACACACACACACAGTGTGTGTGTGTGTGTTATGTTTGTGCTGATAAATAAATAAAGGAAGACTAGTATAGATCTATTTCAAGCTATTTAGCTCTCATCAGCTAGCCATACCCTTACTGGGATTTGAACCTGGGAAGTATTACATGTGAAGCAGTTGTAATTTCCACTAGGCCACAGGTTCTCCTTCTTGATGCTAGCTGATGAGAGCTAAACAGCTTGAAATAGACCTATACTAGTCTCCCTTTATTTATTTATCAGCACAAACGTAACACAAATATAACAAAGGCAGCAAAAAAAATAGCTTTCTGCCTGGATGGCTCCTAGGGTGAGCCGAAAGATAGAAAAGGAAAGCAGTTCTGCTCCCTCCCATATTTGGGGTATACCAGGGGCATACACACACACACACACACACACACACACACACAGCTTTATTGAATGTCAGTGTTTAACAAATAGAGCTTCTATCGATTCCTGTGGTTTAGTGTCTTGTTATGACTAAATATAGCAAGTAAAGGCAAGACCTTTACTGCATCCAAGTGTAACCGATCTATATTAATAATACATAATATCCCAGATAAGCAAAATCTATGATGAGGTTGGGTTTTTCTCTTTCTGATGCTATCCAAATAAAAGTAGTAGTTTATGAAACCAAAATGGTTGCCATAGAATATTTGGAATCTGAAGGGAAAGGCCAAAAGTGCATTAGAGCCATATATTGCCAAGAGGTGTCTCACATTTTCTTAATCCCTATCCTATGTCCAGAAGTCTAACATCCCCAAAATGAGAGCATAAGGTCTCCTCCTCAGTTTCATTTTGACACTATCTGAGACATCCATTAAGACTACAGCTGTCCCAAGATATAGAGTCTAAACATTGTAGGAGAATGTCAGACTTATCTCTCTTTTGCAGTTGACTTTTTCAGAAGATATAAAATGGACTTTGGTAAATAGCCAACCTATTAGATCTTCCAGTCTTTATCCCACCACAGAATATCATTGCTTTAATAGATTGATACAGGAATGCTGTTTACTTTTTTGTGCTGGAGTTCTTAACTGAATGCACAATATACTCTGATGTCTGTGTATAATCTATCACAAGTAATATATTTCAAGCATGCGGTGAATTAATAAACATATTCACAGCATCAAAACTAATCTGCTTTCTTGAGATCATCCTATTTTTGTTTCCTATCCCACAGCCAGGTATGCCTAGAAGGTGGTTTTTGTTTTTTTTTACAAATTATTTATAAAGAACTCTTTTTATTATCATGTTTTTTTCAGCTAGCTTACATGTTAAATTAGAATTAATGTCCCAATATTGAGCTATAAAAGAAAGGCATGCTTTTTAAAGATGCTAATGTGGGCGCCTAGTTGTTTAGATTTTGCTTATGTGACTGAGTATGCAGAGATGAAAGCATTCCGTTTTAGCGCTTCCAGATTGGCTTGATTGTAAGAGTCATATGGAGAAAATTACAATGAAGAGAAATTGCTGCAGGAGTTTATGCAACAGTTCACTGCAGTCTTCTCTGCAGGGCTCAGTTCAAGAGCTCCGAGGGGAGCAAACCCCTTGATCTGTATGCTTTCCTCCATTCTGCTGTTCTTGAAAACCCAGATCTCACGAGATGACTTTGAATATTCTCTTCTGCTGTTAATTCACAATGTCTTTGCTGGTATATTTGCGCCTTTTTGAATATGGCTGCTGGAACATAAACATAAACAAAGGTGGATGGATAATAGTAAATCATTGCCTTGCAGCTATCAATGTGATATTCTATATCCAGACAAAAACAGGGCAATCCAAACCATTACAGTAACATGTTGTCTCATTGCCTCGATGGCCTTGACATATGAGTCCTTATTGCACACATGGGCATTCTGCTTTACTTGAGTCACTAATGGCTTTTATCATCCCCCCCCACCCCCCGTGATTCCCCAATCTCTAGCCATGCCTTTACATTTCTGGAGCCTCACTGCTGATAATAATAGGTTTGTGATGGCGAACCTATGTCATGTGTGCCACAGGTGGCACGCGAAGGCCTCTCTGCCAGCACATTAGCCCCAGCTGAGCTCCACCAAGTATGCACCACCCGCCAGTTGATTTTCAGGTCTCTGCAAAACACTATACAACCCACCTAAATGCATCCAACAAGAACAGGAAGTGACTCATAGGAGCGTACAGAGATAAATCCTAGAGAGGCAGGAAATGCATCACTGAACAATGGAGATGAATGCTAGAGAGGAATAAAGCTGCATACAAGGCGGAAATAACTCCTGTAACAGCATAGGCATTCACAGGGGGAGTGCGGGGGGGGGGGATTCATTTTTGATCCCAGGAGGCTTCAGGGAGGCCTCTTAGGCCCAAAGTGGAGTGTGGGGCATCACACGCGTGTGTGCAGGAAGACGCATGTGCATTGTATTATGAGTGTTGGCACGCATACACACGCTGTCTTGCATGCCCTTTCAGCACACGAGGACAAAAAGGTTAGCCATCACTGATCTAGGGCATAGTTTTCCACCATGTGTCTATGAACTAAGCTTTAATGCCAGTAAATTTTAACAACATCCTCAAATGCTAAAAACACTGTCCTGGCCCGCACTCAGCCATTTTGTGTGTCCTACGTTACTAGTTCTCATGAGCCCCTAAAATGTTAACTGCAGCCAAGGATTGTGCATTATAGCATAGTCAGCATAACGTTAAATAATAAGAGCTGAGTGTTAAGATTGAAGACTTGGTACAACTCTGTAAGACCCCACATTTGCTGCTTTTTAGTAGAGAATTTAAAAATGGGGATATCCAGCATGGTCTGTTGGAATACAAGGAATACAGTTATCTTCCTTAGATTCCATGTGCTAACTTTTCATAAAGTATGCCAGTCTAAACTTTCCAATAAAAAAAGGAAAATGATATGCAACTGCAGGCCACTCTATTGTTTGGAATTCTGCCAGCATCAAAAAAAATAATGGTGAAAGCAAGGAATAGTAGCATTTTTATTGACAGGAGAGACCCACTTAATTGGTTAAAATTATTAGTAGCCATTTTGTGAGCAGTTGTCTCATAGCAGCTATTATTAGCAGAAGTCATACACTAGGCCCATGAGGACACAAACTGTAGAGATGTCTCATCCATTTCCAGACAAACTTCCTTCTCCTTAACAGTTTATTATTAGAGGTTGTTCATAGCTAGTATTGCTTTTTCGTGCCATTGTTTGGTAATTCAGTAGTGGCAATAGCTTCTTCTGGGTCACATTTCTTTTGTTCCTTTCCTACAAAGGCCCAAGCAAGCAAAGTAGTGGCAGAAAGAAGGAAAAACAGCAAGAAGTGGATTTTCCATGGTGATGGTTCCTATGCAGATGATAAGTCTTGGGTAGTGGCCAATTCTATCAATCTCTAATACTGTCAAGTAACCCAAAATGGAAGTTTCTCAGATATGTCCTATGATGTCCAGAATTGCCAGTACACACTTTGAAAAATCCAGATAATGGAAAACTAGAAAGTTGTATAGATCAAAATATAGCCAGAGAGAGAAAAATAAATTTAGCTATAGAGTTCCATGATTGACCTTAGCTCACTAATTATGTTCCTATCTCATCATCATCATTGGCATCCTTCAGTCTCGAAAGACTATTGCATCGTGCTCTGGAAAGAGTTCCTAAAACAGCATCTGGTGTGACTAAAAAGGCCAATTCAAGAGAGACAACCCCTTCCATACTGAGGGCAGATACATTCTGTATCATGCTCAACCCCCTGATTTTGCTGGTTTCGATACATCTAATTTCAATTGATATATCTAATATATTCCCAAAAACCATTGGGGGGGGGGGGGGGAGGAATGAAGGAAGGTCACATTTGTATTAGGACCATATGATTCCAGGAAAAAGGGAAGAAGTTTTAAGGAATTATGAATAAGTGTTATATTTGTGCTTCCCTTCGAATCTGAAGCACTTTTCGTTAATTGCAGCCAAAGCATTTATTTATCTTTCTATTTACTATTGTGCACAGTCAGTACACCAATACAAGCAGTTTCTGGCTCTGAAAGCTACCCACCAATTAAAAATGTAAGAAAATCTTTCAAAGATCCATTGTTTTACTTCTTTTTGTTATTAGGTTGGTCTTTCCATTTTACATTTATTTCTGTTCTTCTGCAAAATCATATTGCAGAAGATATTGCATGTACACTAAGCTGACAAAGGCCTGCCTGCCTGCTTACAAAAAGTCATTTGAGAGTTAATAGTGAATCTAACAGCAGAGAAGTCAACTGTAAGTCAGTAAAATCTCATAACATGTTGGCTGCAGACAAATAGATAAGCATAACATTTTCCAAGTGTTTTTCTTTCTCCATTCCTGTGCCACAATTGCACAGGCTAAGGCAACAAAGGCAATAACATTGAAATGCTGACATTTTGTAAATGGGAGGATTCAACTGACTGCTAAAGTGTCATTAACTTGTAATGCTCTATGATTGTGTTGGAACTGAAGGATGGTTTAATTATTGTCAACACAGTGCATACAGAAAGAAAATATAATTCTCAATGACTTCAGCCCTAACAGTCTTACATTAAGTTCAAGAGAGATTCTAGTACTAAAAAAATATTGGCACATAACCAGTGGTGGGTTTCAGCTGGTACGCACTGGTACGGGTATACTGGATGGTAAAATTTAGTATGCCTTCCCATACCTGACCTTCCGGAGGCCCCGTACCAGAATGCTCCCTCCCCTGGCCTGCCCCCCCCGCTCACTCACTCCACTCACCTGCCCAGTCGCTGCTTGCTCACCCTGCCTGTCCGCACCAGGCATGCCATGCCCACACACTTCCTTTGCCGGAGCAGAGGATTGGGAAAAGCTCATGTGGCGTGTGCTCCCTTCTCTTGGACAGCTGCTTCATTTGCAATGGAGGAGGGAAATCCATGCATTTTTCCTCCCTCTGCATTGATTCCCCCCCCCTCCATTGGAAATGAGGCAGCTGTCAAACAGAAGGGAGAAAGAAAAGACTGCAGGAAAATCTACCCCCTTTGCCAATCGTTCTGTACTTGGGATCATAGCGCCAGAAACACATCCCCAAAAGGCTCAATCCAAAGCCTTCAGCCTTCAATCGTGGGAGGGGTGTCTGTGCTGTGATCCCAAAGAAATGGTGTGTGTGTTTGTGAGAGAGAGAGAGAGAGAGGTGGGGGGAGATCCAATCCAATCTCGGAGATTGTTCCTTTTGCTCAGCTTACGCACTTGAAAAGACCCCCCAGTTTGAGGACAAGCCAACGTCATGACAAAACGGATGTGTGGTCTTGATGCTCTGAGACCGCTGCTGATACCTGTGCCACTGGATGGTCCAATCGGACCTAAACCATCCTGCAGAGATGGTGAACAGGAAGAACATGTCTTACTCATCTCAGGAACACCACAAAGTCCCTGATTGATCCAAGAGAAGTTCTTCTAGCTGGCGACAAACAGGCAGCCTAGGCTAATGAAGTTGGGATGGCTCCAAAATGAAAGAGAAGCGGAAAGAGAAAGTGTGTCCATCTGGTGAGGAATTTTTACATTTTCTTTCTTTTCTTTCTTTATTTCCTTCCTTCCTTCTTTCTTGTGTCTCTTTCTCCAACTTTCTTTCTCTTTCCTTCTTTCTCTTTCTGTTTCTCTTTCTCTCTCTCTTTCTCTCCCTTTTTTCTTCCTTCCTTCCTTCCTTCCTTCCTTTCTCTCTTACTCGTTGGTGAAATTTTCACCAACTGGAAGGTATGTGTATGTGTGAGAGGGGGGGAGAGCAAGAAAGAAAGAGTAAGAGAGAAAGGAAGGAAGAAAAGGAGGAAGGGACAGGAGGGAGAGAGCAAGAGAAAAAAGGGAGAGAAAGATAGAAAGAGAGAAAGAGAGAAGGAAAAAAGAGAAAGAGAAAGAGAAAGAAAGAAGGAAAGAGAGAGAGAAAGAAAGAAAGTTAGTTGGAGAAAGAGACACAAGCAAGAAGGAAGGAAGGAAGGAAAGAAAGGAAGGAAGGAAGGAAGAAAGAAAGAAAGAAAGAAAGAAAGAAAGAAAGAAAGAAAGAAAGAAAGAAAGAAAGAGAATTTATGATCACAATTGAGCCCAACATTTTGGTGGCTAAGCAAGAGCACTGTTAAATGAGTTTCACCACATTTTACAGGTTGGTCACTGCCACCCAGTCGCATGACCGCCAAACCATGTCCACAAAATAGGCCACAGAATAGCTTCTAAAAAAATTGAAACCCACAACTGCACATAATATACTTTCAGTTAGATTGGAAATGCAATGGAAAGGTTCACCAAGGTCACTTGCAGTATTGTCTATTTTTATTCTCATGCACCTTCAAAAGTTCCACTTCCTTCTGGTGTACCGGGAAAACATGGTAATCATGAGGAACTCTTCAGTAATTGCTAAGTGCCTCAGAATTATTGCAGTAGCTGAACAAAATGCATCTTGCTTCAGCAACTTCACAATTAACTTGTGACTGAGACAGAATAGTGGGTAAACCAAGCTATTTATTTGGCCATTTTTATCCTGCAGTTCATACTATTCAAGAAAGGTTGGAATATAAAGAATGGGAGTAATCATCTGGCTATTTGCACTATTTGTCAACTCCTTTTCACCAATATCAAATATAGCACATGATAGAAGAGATATGGAGGGGGTGGGGAGAAAGTCTGTAACAGTAATTTATTGGCTAAGGTCTTCTGAGACAATACAGAACAGAACTGACAGAAATGATAAAAGATGTCAGATATGGATTTAGAGGTTAATGTGAGTCAAATTAGAAAAATAGATGTTTACTGAAGCAGGATTAGGCAATGTGAGATATTCCACGTTACTGAACTACAATTTCTTCATCCTTAGGAAGAATGACCAGTGTTGAAGAATTATGCAATATTTGAAACAAAAATATTCTTTTTTTTTCTTACATAGAGGCTATTAAGAGCAGGCCTGTTTTAGAAACATGTTGGAATCTAAAGAAAATAATATACAGCATTTCTTGTTTTTGTTTCCGTAATAGTTAAATAGGAGAGAAAACGAAGAGGTGCTATGACTTTTACCTAGTTAAGTGTATCCCAAGCCAACCAGTGTGAGATTAATAAATTATATTCATTGTAATTTATTTCATTTTATATGACATGTGAACTACCCAGCTATTAGAGTTCATGCTTTATGTTTTATAGCATAGTATACCTTATGAACTGTTGCTTACGCAATCAAACCTATTTTAACCAAGCAGGGTATAATATGTAAATCTGAGTCATGTTCATATCAGGTTCACTGTGGTTTTTAAAAACTGACTAATCTAAATTTATAGTACATATGTATACATGTATACATCAGAATTAAAATTTCTTAAACAATTTTGGCTGCTCTTAAACAGAATCACAACTGAGAATTCTAACCAGTAACAAATACTAGAACTACAGGTTTTTTTTTAAATGTGAAAGTTACAACAAGTAAATTCTGTAGTATTACCACCATCACACAAAAAATAATTATGTACATGTTCATAAAGTCTGAACAATTGATTGGACAACTAGCAAATATTAGGATGATTCTTTTTTTAAAAAAAGAAAGAAAGAAAAGAAATTAGGATAAAGATGAATATATTTTTTTGAAATGTATTTATAATTCAGGTGCTTAGATTAAATTGAGTGATTCAGATTTAGTTTCAGGTGAAGTATTGCTTATTGCTCTACTATACAATATCAGAAACAGCAACAAAAAAAACGCACCTGTATGTATTATTTGATTGTATAGAAGTATATAATTTCATGCTTAAGTTATTACAATAAATTCTATTTTTGTGTTTTATCCAACTGATGTGAACTGTAGCAGGTAGGCTGCTAATTGGGACACCAGGCTGTCTACATATTACAGTTCTGCTGAACCAACTGCACTTGATTGTAAATTAATTACCAAGATAAGTTTTAAACTTCATTTGACATATTAGACAGCCTTAATGTGTTGAAGTAAAGATGAAAACAAAGTGATACTGGATGAAATCCTCTAATTTTACCAAAATCCATCTGATATCACAAATTATGAAACAATTATCAATGAGCTTCAACGTTATGATTGAAATTGACCTTCCTCATATTCTATTTTCTCAATTATTTTAACTTTGAAACACAGTATATAGAAGACAATATTCAGCAACATCTTTCTTTTTAGAAAGTACACATCTTATTCAATAAGCTCCTGACTATCTACTGTAGTATTCCTCAATCTAGGCACCATTTCGATGGATAAACTTCAACTCTGCATTCTCAGAAATGGTTATACTAGTAAACTCGGGGGGGGGGGGGGGGTTGAATGCCACATATCTTGACATAATTTCTTCACTAAGACTAAAGTAGTATAATTAATTTGAGTAACAAACTAACTTTAATGTCCAGAATCTGTTTATATATAGTACTCATGTCCAGGGATGGGATTCTACCAGTTCAGCCTGGTTCAGGGGTATCAGTAGCTCCAAAGATCTGCTAAGAGCGAACCAATACAATACAATAGCAGAGTTGGGAGGGACCTTGTAGGTCTTCTAGTCCAACCCCCTGCGTGGGCAGGAATCTTATACCATTTCAGACAAATGGCTATCTAACATCTTTTTAAAGACTTCCAGGGTTGGGGCATTCACAACTTCTGGAGGCAAGCTGTTCCAGAGGTTAATTGTTCTAACTGTCAGGAAATTTCTCCTTAGTTCTAAGTTGCTTCTCTCCTTGATTAGTTTCCACCCATTGCTTCTTGTCCTGCCCCCAGGTGCCTTGGAGAATAGTTTGACTCCCTCTTCTTTGTGGCACCCTCTGAGATATCGGAACACTGCTATCATGTCTCCCCTGGTCCTTCTCTTCATCAAACTAGACATACCCAGCTCCTGCAACCGTTCTTCATATGTTTTAGTCTCCAGTCCCCTAATCATCTTGGTTGGTCTTCTCTGCACTCTTTCCAGAGTCTCCACGTCTTTTCTACATCGTGACGACCAAAACTGTATGCAGTATTCCAAGTGTGGCCTTACCAAGGCACTATACAGTGGCATTAATACTTCACGTGATCTAGATTCTATCCCTCTGTTTATGCAGCCTAGAACTGTGTTGGCTTTTTTGGCAGCTGCTGCACACTGCTGGCTCATATTTAAATGGTTGTCCACTAAGATTCCAAGATCCCTCTCACAGTTGCTACTATTGAGCAAGGTACCAACTATACTGTACCTGTGCATTTTGTTTGATCCTACCTTTAGCCCGCCCCCATGTTATACTTACCTTTATTTCCTTGTTTCTAAGTGCAGCTGCTGGCATGGCAGAGTGGATTGCTACACCTCAGCTGTTCTCCTGTCAATTGTGCATGCGCACACAGCGCGTCAGGCACATCAGGTGCTTGCGCGTGCAGCGAACTACTTGTTAAACCAGTAGGATGCCACCCCTGCTCATGTCCCTTTTGGGCCCAAAATTAAAGTGAAGAGAATGTTATGAACTAGAGTTTCATATCGCTTCAATCCTATTGTGCAATGACAAGATATTAAACAGGGGCTATAGTCCAGAAGTCTAAACATGAAATTATAATAAACATTACTATTCATTAAATAATATTTGTGGTAAATAGTATATGGGATAATCAACAAGCAGTTAACAATTTATGATTAATTAAAAGGAAAGAATATATGAGACTGGTTGTATTTATTTTATTTAGCATATGGCATGAGGCTGGAATGTAAGATTTAAGAAGCAATTAATAATAATTAGCACATTATCCAATTTAATGAGAAAAAGACAAGGAGTTAAAAGGGTAACACATTCAGCAAGGTTTTCAAGACACCTTTAGATTAACAAAAGAATTTTCAAGGAAGAGTTGTTGAAAAGCATAGAAATACTCTGGAACAAAACAGGAAAGGCTTAAAAAGAGTTCATGAAGCTAATGGTATTACCTTTTGCTAATATTGTTTTGCTACTGTACAACTGTCACTATTTCACCAAGATGCAGCAATTAGCAAAGCAAATAGGGAGAGTTGATGAGATTGTTTATTCCATCTTCATTCAGAAAGATCATCCTTGGGTCATTTTGGTTTCATTTTCATTCCATATTGCTACTAGAATCATTTTCCATAAGAGATCATTGAAGCACATTGCTTTTCTTCAAAGGAGGAGATTATAACTATTACAGTGGAAGTGAAGTGTTCCCCACTATCAGCATTTTTGGACTTCTGGCTTGACCATAATATTAAGGTTGTACAAAACATTGACACAAATTGAAGGTGCAGTATAATAGGGAAGTAAATAATTTAAATGGTTGCTTAAGTAAAGCTCCAGGTAACATTGTGCATGGTTAGCATCATGTTACCCTTCTGTCCTCAAATAAATTTATTTATTTGTTTATTTGTTTGTCAAACATCTACAAGAGAATAAGTATAGGTATAAACATAAATATGAACAAAGGAAGTAAATACAGATAAATGGGGACAGTAAAAAAGTGACGGTAGGTATGCTGGTGCGCTTATGCACGCCCCCTTTACAGTCCCTTTAAGAATGGGGTGAGGTCCACAGTAGACGGCTTAGATTGAAGCTGTGAGGGTTTGAGGCTGTAACAACGGAGTCAGGTAGAACATTCCAGGTGTTGACCACTCTGTTATGGATGTCCTATTTTCTGCAATCAAGTTTGAAACAGTTTACCTTGATTTGTATTGATTGTTTGCCTGTGTATTATTGTGGTTGAAGCTGAAGAAATCAGCTTATTATATTTGGATATCAGCTCTTTTCTTTCTCTATAAAGAACATAAGAGAAGCTATTAGAGATATCTGAAAGTAAAATTAAGCTATATCATGGAAATATATTTAAAATAATGAGGAATCCTTGGGAGATATTTTTAGGACTTTCAGGACAACCAAATAATTGAATAATGTCCAATAGTGTGGTCTAGAATTGCATAAACATAGGAAGAATGCCACAGTGAATAATTCACACTTACTGTGTCCTCAGATCTCATTGATTCCAGTCATGCATTTGGAGACAACAGGAGTAGCCATATGAGATAACCACTCTGATATGTTTGCTAATAGAAAGATGTTATATGCATCCAATGGGCAGGCATTTTATAGATGAAATGAATTGCAGCCTCGATTTATTATATTAAACACCATAATAAAGCTCATAATGAAATTTATACATGACTGATTCAGTGGAGGACCTCCTGCTCTAATCAGCACTAACTGAAGGAGCTTAATTTAGTATTTGGTGAGCTATAAACATTCTTAGTGTAGGGAACATATTAAGTATTACTTAAAATGGAAGACACTTATTTTGGATGATGTCATTTGTCTCGAACACCTCTTTTATGGTACTGTTCTTCAGTCACAATACAGTATTATCCAGTAATGATGTGATCATATATAATTGCTTATATGAAAAGAGATACACACACTTATATTAGCAAAGGGAGAAAAATTGTTTCCTGTAAGGCAGATGGTTGATCTCTGAAAAAAAATATGATCTTCACTCTGTGTTGTTGTTAGTTGCGAAGTTGTGTCTGACCCATCACGACCCCATGGACAAAGTTCCTTCAGACTATCCTGTCCTCTACCACCCCCCGGAGTCCATTTAAACTCATGTGACTGCTTCAGTGACTCCATCCAGCCACGTCATTCTCTGTCATTCCCTTCTTTTTTTGCCCTCAATCATTCCCAACATTAGGCTCTTCTCCAGTGACTCCTTCCTTCTAATTAGGTGGCCAAAGTATTTGAGTTTCATCTTCACTCTGTAGTGAAGTCTTAGTCTGCACCTAGAAGCTGGCATCCCTATGATGGTGCAAAAAGGAGCATTTTTGTAAAGCATTATCATAAATAGATAACCATCCAAATAATTACACATTAAGCAGCTTCATTATCTAGACAGATAAACCATTATAGATATTAAAACCAGTTTGCAAAACTGATAAACTATGACTTTAAAAAAAAATCTGACATAATTATTTTTATATACTTTAGAAATACAACACACAATTAAACTAATTAAAACCTGCACTCTTTAATAATGAATTGCTAGATGAGAATTTTTAATACAGTTAGATAAATGTCTTATTTTATCCTCTATACTATTAATTTTCATATATCATAAGATGCACTGTATATAAGAAAAATATTCAATAGATTTGTGTAGCGTATGGCATATCATACATGGACTAGCAATATATATTAACAATAGGTATTTGATAGAATTTGAACAGCATACATTCACATACTCTACCATATTTATCTTTAAAATGATTATAACTTCTGATAGATTCACAGGAAAAAAATTGAATCCGTTATTTGATAGTTATATAGGAGTGACATAGGAGTACATAATAGAAACCTCATTGTCTCCAATAAGTGGGACAAAAAGTCTTCTTGCTCTACTCATGGTGTTCCTGCTGGAAATATCACTAAGAATTACATAGGTTGGAATATTACCGAAGATACTGCTAATGGCAAACCTATGCTTAATAATCCTCTCCTTTGTCCTCAGTCTAACTAGTGTAATTTGTCTTTGTCTCCTAAATTACACCATGCAGACCTCTCACCACCAGCAGACAATAACGTTACCCAGCAGAAAAGAAACCCAGAATGTAATGATGGCAATCTTCTCAAATGGAGGAAGCGGAAGCTTAGAGGGGGTTTTTTTTTGGGGGGGGGGGGTTAACTAGACTTTTAAGGGGTTCAAGGGAAGAGGGAGGGATAACAGTAATTAGGGAAGTGGGTGGGGGGAACAACCCACGGGGTACTATGTCCAGGCCGACCTATGATCCCGATGGGGAGGACGTAGGGTCCACTTCTAGGAGGGGAACAGAGGTCAAGTTAACAGAGGGCCATACCATCAGGACAGTATATGGGAGGGGTAGGTATGGCAAAAGCCGGAGACCATATCTCGCTACAGGAGTGCGCACTTACTGTCTTCAAGCAATTGCGTGCTCCGGACTTCACGGCTCCTCTCGCAACCTAGGAGGTCCGGGTTCTCAGGGCCCAAGGCTGATGTTGTGCAACGCCAGGTCCATTATCAACAAGGCCCCCCTCATGCATGATTTGGTATTAAAGGGGGAGCCAGACATGGTGGGTGTCACGGAAACCTGGCTGGGCCATGAGGGGGGAGTGCCCCTCATCAAGATGTGCCCGCCAGGCTACGGGCATTTCATCAGCCACGAGCCCAAGGCCGGGGTGGAGGGGTGGCGGTCATTATAAAGGAGGGCCTAGATCCAAGGGAGACCACTGTGCTGCAGAGAGATGGCTGTGAGGTCCTGGGTGTGAAATGTGGCCTTGGGAGGGAGTTGGGCTTGCTGATTGTGTACCTGGCTCCCAGCTACGTCTCAGCAGTACTGCCCAAGCTCCTCAAGGTGATAGCCGAGGTGGCGGTTGAGACCCCCAAGCTATTAGTCATGGGGGACTTCAACCTGCCATCGGTAGGTGAAACCTCTGAGATAGCTCGGGAGTTCATGGCCTCCATGACGGCCATGGACCTGACCCAAGTAATTCGCGGTCCCACCCACACCGGGGGCCACACACTGGATCTTGTTTTTTTCTCCGGCCAGTGGAGTAGTGATCTAGGTTTAGGGGATTTAATGATTACACCCTTGTCATGGACAGATCACTCTCTCCTTCGACTAGACTTTCCAACTGCTTCTCTCCACTGCGGGGAGGCGGAACCAGAAATACCAAGATGGTTCCGCCCCAGGCTCCTGATGAACCCAGAGAGGTTCCAGAGGGAGCTTGGGCCAATACCAGGGACCCTGACCCGCAACTCAGCCGAGGACCTAGTGGCGGCCTGGAATAATGCAGCCACTGGGGCCCTGGACCAGGTCGCACCCTTGCAGCATCTCACGCGGCGCCGAACCACCTTGGCCCCTTGGTTTTCTGAGGAGCTGAGGGTGGTGAAGCGCCGCAAGAGATGCCTAGAGAGCATTTGGAGATCCACTCACACTGAATCTGACCGAACACGTGTTAGGTCCCATTTGAAGACCTACCTCGTGGCGATAAGAGCGGCGAAACATTATTATCTCGCTGCCCTAATTGTATCTGCAGATAACCGCCCTGCCGCCCTGTTCAGAGTGACCCGCTCCCAACAGGGGCCGCGGGAAGCTCCCCTACAGGGTCGCGCAGAGGAATTTGGACATTATCTGTAGGATAAAATTGCTCAGATCGGGGGGGGGGGGATTGGCTTCCAATGAGGTTAGTCCGGACGGGCAAATGGAGGCAGGCCTTGAGACCGTTTTGTGGGAAGAGTTTGACCTTGTGACTCCAGACAACATGGACAGGTTGCTGGGGTGGCTGAATGCTAACACATGTTTATTAGACCCGTGTCCCTCCTGGCAGGTACTGGCCTCCCGGGAGGTTACATGAGGCTGGCTCCAGGAAATAGTGAACGCCTTCTTGAGTGAGGGGTTTCTACCGACCTTCTTGAAAGAGGCGGTGGTGAGACCCCTCCTCAAGAGGTCTTCCCTGGAGCCAGCATTGTTAGTTAATTACCGTCTGGTCTCCAACCTCAGCTTTCTTGCTAAGGTTGTTGAGAGTGTGGTAGCACAACAGTTCCCCCATCACCTGGAGGAAACCGTCTATCTAGACCCGTGCCAGTCCGGCTTCTGGCCTGGGCACAGCACGGAGATGGCATTGGTCGCGTTGGTTGATGATCTCTGGAGGGCTCGGGATAGGGGGTGTTCCTCTATCCTGGTCTTATTAGACCTCTCAGCGGCTTTTGATACCATCGACCATGGTATCTTATTGCACTGGCTGGAGGGGTTGGGGATACGAGGCACCGTATTACGGTGGTTCTCCTCCTACCTCTCCGACCGGTCACAATTTGTGTTGACAGGGGGGCAGAGATCGTCCTCGAGGTCCCTCACATGTGGGGTGCTTCATCGGTCGGTACTCTCACCCCTCCTGTTCAACACCTATGTGAAGCCGCTGGGTGAGATCATCCATGGTTTTGGGGTAGAGTACCATCAGTACGCTGATGATACTCAGCTGTACATCTCTACCCCTAACCACCCCAACGATGCCGTTGAAGTAATGTCCTGGTGTTTGGAAGCCGTGCGGGTCTGGATGGGGAGGAACAAGCTCCAACTCAACCCATCCAAGACTGAGTGGCTGTGGTTTCCGGCGTCTCGATATAGCCAGTTAGTGCCATCTTTGGCTATCGGGGGCGAGTCATTAGCCCCCGTGGAAAGGGTTCGCAACTTGGGTGTCCTCCTGGACTCTTGGCTGTCCATGGATGACCATGTGACGTCCGTGGCCAGGGGGGCTTTCTATCAGGTCCATTTCTAGATCGGGACGCCCTACACAGAGTCACTCAAGCCCTCATTATCTCCCGCCTGGACTACTGTAATGTTCTCTACAAGGGGCTCCCCTTGAGGTGCACCCGGAGACTCCAGTTAGTCCAGAATGCAGCCGCGCGGGGGATTTTGGGAGTCTCACGGTACTCCCATATAACACCTCTCCTGCGCAAGCTGCACTGGCTGCCTGTGGTCTTCCGGGTGCACTTCAAGGTGTTAGTTACCATCTTTAAAGCACTCCATGGCACGGGTCCTGGCTACTTGCGAGACTGCATCCTACCACACACCTCCCTTCGACCTGTCTGCTCCCACAGAGAGGGCCTCCTCAGGGTGCAGTCTGCTGGTCAATGCCGGCTGGCGACCCCCAGGGGAAGGGCCTTCTCTGTGGTGGGTCCGGCCCTCTGGAACGACCTCCCCACCGACATCCGAACCATCACGGACCTACGCCTCTTCCACCGGCACTTAAAACGTACTTTTTCCATCTGGCTGGCCTGGCATAGATAGATTAATGAATAATTTTAAATTGAATTTTAATAATTTTAAAACTATTTTAGCACAGAGTTTAATTATTTAATTCCATTTTACATTGTTTGTACTTGTGGATTTTTATCTTTTCTGTGCACCGCCCTGAGTCCCACCCGGGAGAATAGGGCGGTATACAAATTCGAAATTCGAAAATAAAATACTAGGTATCATGGCTCTTTTTTTAATTTGATGGCCACTCACCTATAATTTCTTTGTGTCTTTCTTTCTCAAATTTCTCATGATCCCAAAATCTTACAATGTTACAATGAACCCATTCTAAAGATTTCACTTGAATGTAATTTCAGCATTTCTGGCTAAAATCTCATAAAATGTAGTAATTTCAGGAATTTTCAAGGGTTTTTTTAAATAATGAAAAAGTTCAAATAATGAACTTTGGAATTTCAAAAGTTGACCTACAGGTACTCTTAAAATTACAGATGTTATGACGTGATGCAATGTGATAGTGGCAGAACACTAGAGATATATTTGTCAACAAAATAAAGACAATTTAACATGAAGTTGATATTCACAATATAGTCATGTTGTTTACAAAGTTTGTTTCATGGGATGCCAGAAATTTATAGTAAACTTAGCCGCTAACACACAGGAAATCACTCCTTTATGCTTCAGCATATTTTGATGATTTTTCTGGAAAAAAATGTAGCTGGCTAAACTTTAAATGAAGGCTATCTGGTTAGCCTTCACTTAAAAATGGCTTTAAATTCCAGTCCCTTCCACTAACATCACCAGTGTAGAATGGATAATGCAACTATAGTAGTGTTTTACTTTCAGGGGGGAAAAATAGCTGAGAAAGCCAATGACAAGTTAAGAGATCTATGATTGGAATATCCAATCTGTTTCTCTATAGTAGTAGCATGCTTCCTGTCTGTCATTATGCATGAGCTGAGAGACCAATTAAATAGAAAATATACAATAAAAATGCATGGACAGCTGTCACAGTTGAGGTGCGATGGAGAATCTTTGATGACACTAGAGAATTTAGATGTGATAGTGGCAGCTTGGGCATTCACAGAGGAATGTAAGGGTTGCCTATGGCCCATATACAACATGTTCCTAGTTTCTGGCTGTGTTTGTTCATATACATAAACAAATACTGTTGCTTGTCAGAAACAAGAAGTTTCTTTCTAGAAGAAAGAAGATACTTCTACTTCTCCTTTATCCCCAGAGAATTCAGTTGCAAAAGTTATGTAATGGCGCAGCTTGGGTACCATTTCCTAATTTAGTATATGGAACAAAAAATACTGGATGTTGTGTTACCATTTTGTATTCATATCATACCTAGACATATTCAATGTCCAGGGAAGAATAAATCAGAAAGCTTCACTTTTATGGGAGAGCTACTTCACTTTATTTGCTTGTTTCATTTTCAAATTTTGTTTGTCACCTTTCAAAAGCTGATTTTTTTTTCAAGACAGCTTACAAAAGTTTCAACATGCCCTTGAAAATTCTAAATAATTAAAATATGCAACAGAAGACAACGTAAGAGGATAAAACACCAAAATCAGTAATTAAAGTGTTTTAAATGTTTATAAACAGGAAAATTTCTTAAGATAAACACGCTAATTGATGAAAAAGCCTGAGGGAATAACACTGTTTTTACTTGCAAGAAGAAAAGACAACAAAATCAGCATGAAATCTCTCTCTCTGGGAAGAACATTTAAAGATGGCGGCTACTACTAAACAGAAAGAGAGAGGGAGAGAGGGAGAGGGAGAGAGGGAGAGAGGGAGAGGGAGAGGGAGGGAGGGAGGGAGGGAGGGAGGGAGGGAGAGAGAGAGAGAGAGAGAGAGAGAGAGAGAGAGAGAGAGAGAGAGAGAGAGAGAGAGAGACTCGGCATGAAAGGCACCTGGAGCTACAACTTTGAAGATAATCTAATTATGGGCAGGATGTATTAATCAATGAATATTATAAAGATTTGGCATGATGTATCTGTAATGCAAAGCAATAAAGTTTCACTTCAATGAAGCTGCCCAAACTCTACTTCCTTTGGCATGCATGCAATATTTTATCTATTTATGACTCTATTTTAAAAAAATATATAATTTTATTGTAAATTAGTAACAGAAAAAAGAACATAAATAAGACATTGACAAGACAAAGCAAAACTACACAGATACAACTGGGAGTAATCCACCCCCTATAAGTACACAGTTGCCAAGTAACATCGTATACCATCTTACTACATTCCTAAATATTCCAGCTATTTCTATTTGTCTATATCTTACATTTATCAATTCCCCTTAGCTGCCACTGCTCCATACATTTATTTTATTTACTATATATCTACATTGTATATCCTTAGCTATCTCTCATCTCGTAGTCTCTTTACTTCCATCCAGTCATATCATCTTTCCCAACTTTGATAAAATATTGCTTCCTGTCTGTCTTTGAGAATGTTAGTCTGTCTCATTCAGCACACCAGAAGATTTTGTTGATAATTAGTTGGTTCTTTCCCTTTCCAAAACTGTGCGTATGCTATTCTGGCTGCAGTGGTAATGTGTGTGAAAAGATTCCAGTCTATCTTCCTTATGCCTCCGGGGTTTATCCCCAATAAATAAACCTCTGGTTTTAATTGAAAGGTGGTTCCTGTAATCTCCGTAAGCCAATCTTTTATCCAACTCCAATATCTTTGGGCTTGTGGACATGTCCACCATTGATGGTAGAATGTGCCCCTGGCTGACTTGCATTTCCAGCATTCTTCAGGCGTTCCAGGGAACATCTTTGCGATTCTTGCTGGTGGTATATGCCATCTGTAGAGCATCTTATACATATTTTCTTTAAAAGACACTGCCATCATTAATTTTACTGTTTTATTCCATAGTTCTTGCCATTTTTCAAGATCCAGTGAATACCCGAAATTTATGACTCTATTATTGTATATGTCCTGTCCAAACCTGCTTACCAAACATCTTTCTGATCTCTAATGGAAAGCAGAGTTTGTCTAGCCATTCTTCTACACACTTCCATCCTTTTTTTTTTTTTTTTGAGGGAGAGGTGTCTGTTACTGTATTCCCATTTACTTGCTTACTTACCTTGTTCTTTATTTGGTGAGTCTGGGTCAGTTAACATCAAAATCAAATCAACTCATTCAATCTATAAAATTAACGTCTCTCTCTAGCCACTGTTTTTGCAGTTCACATCCCATGGAGGCCCTTCACTGTCTGTCCCCTTTAGTAGTCCATGTCCAGAGCTCATGGTTATTACATCCCATTGCTTCTGCTCTCAGAGGATGTAGGTAGGCAACACCACCAACTTCCCACTCAGGAATTCACTGAGATGGATAGAGCTTAGTCTTGGAGAGATGGCTTCTTTTTGTTAGAAGATAAGGAGTTGTATTCATTTCTGAAAAGTCTCCACCATAGCAATTCATTTACTGATAACCAAAACTAGCTAATTCACCTAATGCTTTCAGCGTTTCTTAGATTTCAATATTTCAAGGAAAAATATGGAAAACCAATGATTCTATCATAGCCAAAGATGAAAGCAATATTTAGGGATAATAAAATGTAGTATTCAAGATGTCATGTTTTGATACGGTATTGAAGTATGTCAAACCCAATAATAGCTCTTGTTTTATCCCCCCCCCCCACATTTCCTCTGTTTAGCACATTGCTTTCAGTTTATTTCACTGAAGGAGCAAATTAAAATCCAAAATCTGTAAGGTTTTAAATATACTACCTTGATGAATTCAAATGTATGAATTCAAATGATAATATTGCAGAGCTTCACCAAGAAAAGTAAGTAAAAAAATCAGTTTTACACAGAGATTTTCAGCACTGCTTGAAATGTTAAACTCTCAAAGAAGAAAATAAATCACTTCATTTTTTTTTCTTAAAAAAACATTGAAAGAGAACAGCTGAGGCATAAAAAGTGCATATAACTTGATTTTCTAGTACAACATTTTAATACCTCTTCAGCAACTTTTAGAGACAATTAAAGCACTCTGCTTAATGGGTGAACCTTTTGAAAAGTCCAATAATTATTTCAGTTGAATATATTCAAAAGCGTCTCTCTTTAAGGTACAAATCTATTCGTCTTTATAACCAGAAATTATACTGTTCTGCTATTTTACCGGTATGCATTTTAAGATTATGCCAAAACAAAGTAATCAACATTTCTTCTCATGTAACCCAGACTGGCAATGTACAAATCATTCTCCATCATTCCCATAGTTATTCAAAGCAACATTGATTGATTTCAGCATATATTACCAAATGTACATTTGCAAGGGTTTTGAATTCTTATGTAATTATTAATTAAGATGTCAGATTATTTAGTTGTTGATTCAATTTGTATTTAATATTGTGCATTGCAATGATTTCATTGCAAGTGGCAACACTAGAGAAAATATAATGAGGATAGTGACCAAAAAAACACCTGAAGTGTATTTTACATTAGCAAGAAAATATGTAGATCCTATTGATTTGGATTAAGGTGAGATTACTTGATCAAAACTTCCTTTTCTTTGTTTATTGGATACTTCAGTTGATAGTTGAGAAATAGACGTCCACCTTCTGTTTTATTTAATTTAATATTTAAATTTCTATACCGCCCTTCTCCCTTCCGGGACTCACGGTGGTGTACAGGCAGCAGTAAAATCATGAATAAAAACATAGAAAGCAATTAAAAACCTATTAAAATACATTAAATAATGAATAGCCTGTCTAAAACCTGTTAAACTCCCTACTACAACCATATAAAACTAAAGCATTTAAAAGTATGCCAGTTTAGAAACTATGCCAGGCCAGCCACTCGAAACAGATGGGTCTTCAAAGCCCGATGGAAAAGGCGCAGGTCTGTGATCGTACGAAGGTCAGGGGGTAGGTCATTCCAGAGGGCGGGGGCTGCCACAGAGAAGGCTCTCCCCCTGGGGATCACCAGTCGACATTGCCTGGCCAATGGCACCCTGAGGAGGCCCTCTCTGTGGGAGCGAACTGGACGGTGGGAGGCATTTGGTAGCAGGAGGTGGTCTTGCAGATAGCCAGGTCCTTTGCCATGGAGCGCTTTAAAGGTGGTTACTAATACCTTGAAGCGCACCCGGAAAGCCACAGGCAGCCAGTGCAGCATGTGCAGGAGAGGTGTCACGTGGGAGCATCTAGACGCTCCCAGAATACCCCACGCGGCCGCATTCTGAACTAGCTGGAGCCTCTGGGTGCACCTCAAGGGAAGCCCCATGTAGAGAGCATTACAATAGTCCAGGCGGGAGATGACGAGGGCTTGAGTGACTGTGCGTAAAGCGTCACGATCCAGACCGGCGTATCAGGCGGACCTGATAAAAAGCCCCCCTGGCCACGGCCATCATGTGATCTTCTAGAGACAGCCAAGAATCCAGGAGGACACCCAAGTTGCGAGCCCTCTCTGCAGGGCCAATGACTCGAATAGCCAGAGATGGTACCAACTGGCTATATCGTCATGCCCGAAGCCACAGCCACTCGGTCTTGGATGGGTTGAGTCGGAGCCTGTTTCTCCCCATCCAGATTCGCACGGCCTCCAGACACTGGGACATCACTTCACCGCCATCGTTGGGGTGGCCGGGGTAGAGATGTACAGCTGAGTATCATCAGCGTACTGGTGTAACGCTACCCCAAAACCACGGATGATCTTGCCCAGCGGCTTCATGTAGATGTTAAACAGGAGAGGCGAGAGGACCGACCCCTGTGGTACCCCACATGAGATGCACCTCGACGTTGACCTCTGCCCTCCTGCCAGCACAAATTGCGACCAGTCGGAGAGGTAGGAGGAGAACCACTGTATAACGGTGCCCCCCACCCCCAGCCCCTCCAGCTGGTGCAACAAGATACCATGGTCGAGAGGTCTAACTGAGAGGTCTAACAGGACCAGGATAGAGGAACAACCCCTATCCCGAGCCCTCCAGAGATCATCCACTAGCGCGACCAATGGCATCTCTGTGCTGTGCCCAGGCCGGAAGCCGGACTGGTGCGGGTCCAGATAAGACAGTTTCCTCCAGGTGCTGAGGGAGCTGCCATGCCACCACACTCTCAACAACCGTCACAAGAAAACGAAGGTTGGAGACAGGACGGTAGTTGGCCAACACAGCCGGGTCCAGGGAGGGCTTCTTGAGGAGGGGCCTCACCACCACCTCTTTTAAGGCGGCCGGTAGGAACCCCTCACTCAGAGAAGCGTTGACAATTCCCTGGAGCCAGCCTCGTGTAACCTCCCGGGAGGCCAGTACCAACTAGGAGGGACACGGGTCCAATAAAAATGTGGTGGCATTCAGCCGCCCCAGCATCCTGTCCATGTCCTTGGGAGTCACAGGATCGAACTCTTCCCAGATGACTGACTCAAGACCTGCCTCTGTCAGCCCGTCTGAACTGGTCCAGTCAGAGGCCAACCAGCCCGGATCTGATCGATTTTATCATGCAGATAACACCCAAATTCCTCTGCACGACCCTGCAATTTATGTTGGAAATAACACCTATGATTAGCTTTCTCACTAGTGTTCCAATTTAGCGTGCCATTCACTGTCTGATTAATATGTTTATGAGAAGATAAAATATAAAAATATTGATATTAATCAATCAGTCAAATTATTATGGTCAATGGTAAGATGTAGATACAAAGATACAGAAACAATATTATAGTGGAGAAAGGAAGATGGATAGATGTAGATGAGCAATTTACATTAAAAAGAAGAGGAAAAGATTTAAAAAGCAGCAGGTGGAAGTTGGAGTAACCAAACCTGTTTAAAGTAAGCAGTAAGAATTGCAAGAAGTGTTTTGCTGTTAAATAAGAACAAAGCCAAATTGCATAATACTTGTGTATAATATTAAAATAATCATATATTCAGATATTCAGATTTTTAAAAATCTAGTGAAAAAATCAGAAGTATACACTAAAATAATAAAGTTCAACTTGAAGTTTAACTGATGATGCTTACATAATAATACACCTAGGGCCCTATAAGACGAGGAGATTGAACCTAAAGTTATCTGTTGCCTAGTTTTAATTGCAGCATGATAAATTTAG
The DNA here is from genome assembly GCA_039707465.1 of Rhabdophis nuchalis. Classification (NCBI taxonomy): domain Eukaryota; kingdom Metazoa; phylum Chordata; class Lepidosauria; order Squamata; family Natricidae; genus Rhabdophis; species Rhabdophis nuchalis. The sequence continues at coordinate 109,200,062 of CM077644.1, forward strand.
CTACTTTGTGGGCAAGGCACCATTTCAGTGGAAAAGGAGATAATGAATATGAAAATTATCTTGTCTCCCTGGCACTTGCACTAAAAGGAAAAGTATAATGTTGTTTTCAAGATTCACATAGAAATTATAGTAAAGAAGGACTTGTTAGATTTTTTAAATTTGCCCCAGAGCACATACACTGGGTAACAAGGAGGTTGGCATGCTTGCTATATAGAAGCATCAATTGTGCCTAGCTCTGAAAACCGCTCTATTCAGCTTAAATCACTGCTTTGTAAACCTGAATAAATTACCCAAAATTGGGTAAAAGTGTTTTTTGTTTTTCCTTTGGGTATTGATACACAAAACTTCTCTGTGGCGGGCCCGGCCCTCTGGAACGACCTACCCCCCGACCTTCGCACAATCTTGGACCTCCGCCTCTTCCGCCAACGTCTTAAGACGTACTTATTCCAACAAGCCGGCCTAGGATAGCCCCCCGTTTCTGACTTTTTAAGGAAATTTGTAATTTGGTAGGGTTTTTAATATTGGGTTTTTTAGCACGGGTTAATGAATTTAATTATATTTTAATTGACATTTATTGTATTTTTTGTTTTTAAGATGCCTGTGCGCCGCCCTGGGTCCTAACAAGGAGAAGGGCGGGGTATAAATTTAATAAAATAAATAAATAAATAAATAAAACTATTATTCACTCACAACAGGAATATTAAAATTGACTTAAAGAGTTTTACCTACATTGGGTAAAAGGGAGTTTCTGATAAACGGGAAAAGGTTTGGGAAGCTTTGACTTAGAGGAAGTGAGAATGTACAAGAATCTTGCTGGTTCTCAGGAATCAGTACTTAGTAGATTTCGGTAAAGTACCGAAGAGACTACAAGCAATCCAGCAATTATTACTATCATGATGACATTATGTCTATTTATTTTATTTATTTATTTAATTTGTATACCGCCCTCTCTCCCGATTTGGGATGTCTAAATGGAATACCTTCATTTATGAAGTATTTGGGGGGTTATGCAGTGGTGGGTTTCAATTTTTTTTAGAACCTATTCTGTAGGTGTGGCCTGTTTGGTGGGAGTGACTTGGTAGTCATGTGATCAGGTGAGAGTGGCCAAGTTGATGCCACTCACCAGAAGATATCATGGATTTGGTAAAACGTGGTGAAGCTCATTTAACAATGCTCTTGTTTAGCAACCAAAATTTTGGGCTCATAAGTCAAGGACTATCTCTGCCTTCCTCTGCATGGCAGCCTTGTCCTAGTAAACTATTTCTCCTTTCTGGCAATTTTCCTCTCTTTTAGAGGCACCAAAATAATCCATACAATTCCTGCTGCAGCAGGGGGTTGGACTAGATGACCTCTTAGTAGCCTTCTAGCCCTAAATTGCTGTGCTGTTTTTCTTTCTTTCTGCTAATAAAGAAACATGCCTGAGACTCATTCCACATACCTGCCAGATTGAGATAATGAGATAATGACCCTAGAGAAAGTTTGGCTCCATTCACAAGCAGGGAATCATCCAAACCCTTTTAGAAACACAATGCTCATATTGCACAACCCCCAAAACTTCAAAAACATAAAACTATATAACATATAACCATATAACCAATTTGTTCTTTCCTGCACCTTTTCAATTTAAAGTTATTAAGACTTGTGGACTTTAACTCCAGGAATTCCACAGCCAGGCATGCTCAGTTCCAATTTAAAGTGACAGCATTTGTTTTTCTCCTTTGCAAAAGAAGTTTCCTTCATTCTTTTTCTTCTCCCTTTCTCCCCTTCCTCCCTCTCTCCCTCTCTCAAACACAAACACACACACACAGAAGAGTTCTATTAGATTATCTCTCCTACCCCCTTCCCTTTCTCACTCACAGTCTCTCAAAAAAACACAAACACACACACCTTCACTGATTACAAGTTGGATTGGATATCTTTTACAATGGCTTGAAAGCAGCTCTTCTGCCACACACACACCCCATTCCCCCACTGCCTACCCTAAACACCTCCCACATTGCAAATGCAGCCTACTGTCTGGGTGGGAAATGCCTGGAACGCAATAAAGCTCACCCACTCACCTCCTACTGGCAGGCTGGGGTGAAAGGAGAGGCAGAGAAGCCAGAGGGGAGCCGATCTGAGCCTTCCAAAAGAAAGGGACTGGGGGAAAAGTGCTACAGCATGGCTCTTTGCCTACCTTCCTGTCTCCCCCTATGGTCTCCTCAGTGCTCGCTTGTGCTCTCCCTCCTCAAGTGTAGTTTGATTGTAGGTGGAGGCACATTGCCTTTTCAAACTTGTAATCAGTGAAGCTGGGCTGGATTTTTAACATAGCTTTATTCAGGTGTGTGTGTGAGAGAGAGGGGGGGGGGAGAGAAAGAAATGGATGAGGGCCTGGAGAGGAAGAGCACGAGCGAGCACTGAGGAGACCACAGGAGGAGGCAGGAAGCCAGGCAAAGAGCCATGCTCTTTGCACACACCTTCCCTGTATTGGCTATGTAAAAATCCAGCCCAGCTTCACTGATCACAGGTTTGAAAAGGCAACATGGCTTCGCCTGCAATCAAACTACACTTGAAGAGGAAGAGCACAAGCAAGCCAGGGTCCTTCCATCCAGCCTTTGGCCAAAGCCCAGCACAGCAACAGGAGAATGAAGTTTGAATTCCTCCCTCTCCCTCCAACCCACATGTACCTTTTCCAGCTGCTTCAGAGAGGGCTTCAATGCTGCTCTTGCAATGGGTCCTCTGAAGACCCATGCAAGACAGATCCTTCCTTCCTTCATTTCACAGCTGGGATGGGTTCTAACTGGCACAGTAGATTTGTGGAACCTCTTATACCAAACCGGTTAAACCCGACAGGAACCCACTCCTGGGGTTGTGAGAATGGTGTGTAGCTGAAAAGATAATTTTATCTATATAAATAAAAATGTAAAATAGTTTGTACGAATCCACTAATCTCAAAAACTACTGGGCCGATTTACACGAAACTTTCAGACAACGTAGCCAATACTCCGATATTCCGATAATAGAATAGCTAATCATTTTGTGCCTAGCACACGTGTGTTGTGTACAAATTACACACACAAAAATGTACCCACTGATAATGTGTGTTAACATGCCTATAGCCACGCCCATCAAACTGCTTTTCAACTGTCAGTGTTGGAAAAGGCCTCATACCGCGGCCTCTTGGGGCCAAAAAGGCACAGAGGATAGCAAACTCCCAGGTGGCCCATAGAGGGGGGGGGGAGAAATTCTGCTCAGGACTGTTCTCTGAGGTAAAAAAAACGGAGGCAGGCAGCTGCTTTAAACTGTTTAATACGAACTGAACCAAACTGTAACAAAGAATCACCCATCTGACAGCAAATACAGTTTAATGAAAAGAAGGACTAGGGAAGACATGATAGCAGCCTTCTGATATCTCAGGGGTTGCCCCAAAGAAGAGGGAGTCAAGCTATTCACCAAGGCACCTGAGGGCAGAACAAGAAGCAATGGGTGGAAACTAATCAAGGAGAGAAGCAACCTAGAACTGAGGGCAAATTTCCTGGCAGTGAGAACTATTAACCAGTGGAACATCTTGCCACCAGAAGTTATGGATGCCCCAACACTGAAGAGAGAAGAGACTGGAAAACCATTTGTCTGAAATGGTATAGGGTCTCCTGCTTGAGTAGCGGGGTTGGACTAGATGACCTCCAAGGTCCCTTCCAACTCTGCTATTGTATTATTGTATTACAGTAGGTAGGTAGATAGGGGAATAGAGAGACAGGGAGAAATACAGTTTAATAAAAGAGGGAGTAGGGGAGACAGGATAGCAGCCTTCCAATATCTCAGAGGGTGCCCCAAAGAATAGTTGGGAGCCAAACTATTCTCCAAGGCACCTGGGGGCAGGACAAGAAGCAATGGGTGGAAACTAATCAAGGAGAGAAGCAACAGAACTGAGGAGAAATTTCCTGACAGTTAGAACAATTAATCAGTGGAACAACTTGCCTCCAGAAGTTGTGAATGCCCCAACACTGGAAGTCTTCAAGAAGATGTTGGATAGCCATTATAATAATAATAATAATAATAATAAAGTTGCATTTATTGACCGCACCCTCTCCCCACAGGGACTCAGGGCGGTGCACAGGGAAATTAAAAAATGAAAAATATACAAAATACATACAAATTAAAACGAATTAAACTCAATCAATCCTGTGCTAAAATCCCCTTAACTAAAAACATCCAATAAATATAGTATACATTTAAAAACCCATAGACAGAGAGACTACCCTAGGCCGGCCAGGCGGAAAAGATGAGTCTTCAATTTCAGGCGGAAGGAGCGGAGGTCCATGGTCGTTCTAATATCGGGGGGAAGGTTGTTCCAGAGGGCCAGGCCCGCCACAGAGAGAGCCCTTCCCCTGGGCGTCGCCCGCTGACAGAGTCTAGTGGACGGCACCCGGAGCAGTCCCTCTCTGTGGGAGCGAATCGGCCGTGAGGATGTATGAGGCAGGATCCGATCCCGCAGGTAGCTAGGTCCCGAGCTGAAATGGTATAGGGCAGTGATGGCTAACCTTTTTTGGCTCACGTGCCAATAGCAGGGGGAGTGCAGGGGCGATGTGCACAGGTGTGCCACATCCATAATGCTATGTGCATGACCCCCTGCATTTGGCATGCTTTTTACGTCATCCCCAGGCTCCAGAGGGATTATAGGAGCCTGGGGAGGGTGAAAACAGCCTTCCCCCACCTCCAGAGGGCAAAAAATGGCCTCAAAAGAAGGCCTAAATCAGCTGGCCAGGGCACACATACAAACTGAAGCTGACAGGGCAATGCCTCGAGTGGCCTAAGAAATGGTTCCGTGTGCCACTTGTGGCACCCGTGCCATAGGTTCGCCATCATGGGTATAGGCCTTCCTGCCTAGCAGGGAGTTGGACTAGATGACCCCCAAGGGATAGATAGAGAGGCAGAAATTAGGTAGGTAGGTAGGTAGGTGGATAGATAGATAGATAGATAGATAGATAGATAGATAGATAGATACAAAGAAAGAAAGAAAGAAAGAAAGAGAAAGAAAGAAAGAAAGAAAGAAAGAAAGAAAGAAAGAAAGAAAGAAAGAAAGAAAGAAAGAAAGAAAGAAAGAGACAGTAGGTAGGTAGGTAGGTAGGTAGGTAGGTAGGTAGGTAGATAGATAGGGAGAAATACAGTAGGTAGGTAGGTTGAGGCTTATATGGTGGTTGGGTGTATGTGTGCAGGTGTAGATCTACATACAGATTGGTTGGCCATTTAACCAGACTGGGCCACAGCAACGCGTGGCCGGGTATAGCTACTATCAAATAAAATGTCAAAGAAAGAAAGATGGACAGAAAATGTATGTTCATTCTCAGCCTATAAATTTGCTCTATCTATTGGGAAAAGAAATGTGAGAATATGATTCTGTATGAGAAAGATTAAAGTGTTGGTAAACCTTTGGGCTATTGTTTCATTTTTTTAGTTTTTTAGTCTCTTTAATTTTTCTTTTGCTTGTCCTTTTTTTTTGTTTCTGGGAAATATATTATTTTATTTATTTATTTTTGTTTTAGAAAAATTAAAGTTGTGCTGATTTGAGGTAAACTTTGATTAATCTTCTTTTACCTCAAATTGTTTAAGTTACATTAATGGAAAGAAAGAAAGAAAGAAAGAAAGAAAGAAAGAAAGAAAGAAAGAAAGAAAGAAAGAAAGAAAGAAAGAAAGAAAGAAAGAAAGAAAGAAAGAAAGAAAGAAAGAAAGAAAGAAAGAAAGAAAGAAATTAAGAAAGAAAGAAAGAAAGAAAGAAAGAAAGAAAGAAAGAAAGAAAGAAAGAAAATCATTTCTAGAGGTTTTCTTCACAATTCTGATTCCTAAACTATAAGAGGTCCATATTTTCACCATTATTCCTAAATATAATCATTTCCATCATTACTGCTGTGGCAGGCTGGAGTAGATAAACAGCAGGCAAGTTAAAAATAAGATTTAAAAAACCAGAGCCTCTTTCATAAGAAAATAAATATTTAAGGAACTGAAAGGGGCAAATATTTATCGCTGGAAGTATAGAAAAACATCAGTGTAGCCTTTGGCTTGGTGTGCTGGCTATGGAAAATAAAATGTATAAAATGGCCTTAATTGTTTTGCTTTTTATTTTCAGTTTGGGATTCCAGCTAAATTAATTCCTGCAAGACTGCTCAACAGGCTATTGGAACCAAATAATTTTATGTGGATTTATCAAGTGAGAGAAAGACTGGAGATTTTACCTTCTGATGTATCTCTTTATGATGGACAGTTCAAATAAATGCTAATTCAACATGCAGTGGGAAAGAGGAGAAAATTCCATCTTTATCAAAAACTCAGGTTATTTATTAGGAAAAAAACCTAGAAATCTAACTGATTACACTCAATTTCCTTTATATAAATTTGTTATGTATCATCAATTTGTGATTTATCATCTTCAAAACTTCCATGTGTGGGATTAATTGTCAGCTGATGCAAGAAGGATAAATATATATTCTTTTTTATTGAAAGGATGATAAAAATCACAAACATCAGATGGGGTAATCCCCACTAGCTTAGATGGCTTTAAAATACAATTAGATAATTAATGAAGAATTGGTTTATTAATGGGTACAAACTGGAATGACAATATGAAACACCATATGTGAAGGTAGCATATTGGAGCAAGAGGGAATGACTTTAAATAGATCTACAAGATTCTTTTTATAGTGTAATGTTTCTTCTCTTTTTGTGGAAGAATATTTTGGAAGCAAGTAGGACTATTTATTTGCCACCTATCTCACCATGGGGCTTCCCTAGGCAGCATCTATATAAATAAAAATGTAAATGTTCATTTGTTCAAAATCTTAAACCTCTGAAAGTTCTTCACAGATTGCATTGAAATTTTGACACAACGTTGAATTCGAATACACATGTTTTTTTTATACACCTACTATTATAGAGATGTCACACCAGTGACAGGTAAAAGCAACACATGCTATACTAAGTATTTTATGATTCCATTTTGGCTTCAACCTACCGTGGCCTCCTCGGCTTCCTCACCAGCTTCAGCCACTCCTCGGCCCGCTTCACTCTATAGCGGAAACCCCTCCCCTCCCACCTAGACTGTTCCTCCGCCCGATGGAGGGAAAATGTGTCACCAGGGCCTGTTAGTGCAGGTGCAAGTTCCTCCCCTCTTCCCGCTTTGAGAAAGCCCTCTCAGTCTCTCTCTCTCCCCCCTCCCTTTCCCTCTCCCTCCCTCCATTTTTTCATTCTCCTCTTCATCCTCTTGAGGCATTTCGAGTAGTAGCGGTGAAGAAAAATTCCCTCATAGACTGCAGCAAATGGGCGGGACAAAACCATGCTACCCAGAAGGTGCTACGAATCTGAGTCTCTGTTTCCATAGAAATGGAGTGGGAATTACATCAGTGTTTCTGAGGCAGTGGCTAATGGTGATGGTGAGTAGTGGGGCCGGTTGGGCACAGCGCCAATGTGAAACAGGTAAGGTGGGCAGAGGGCAGGCATTGGAATTGAGCTGTGTCATTTACCATAGTGTTCATTTCCTGAGACATATTAGAAACATGTTTTTTTTCTTTTCTATTTAACCAGACTAAGCCACAGCAACGCGTGGCCGAGTACGGCTAGTTCAATAATAAAAAGGAAGAAAAATGAAAAGGCATGTAAACAGAAGTAAAATAATAAAACGATAAAGTAAACAATGACAAATGAACACATTTAGTGCCTGAATTGCTGTAACGTATGCAAATATTCTATTGAAATGGGAAGGCAGGACAAAAGAAAGGAAACTTTAAAAAAAAAAAATTTGATAGAGCTGGTCTGTTTATTATTTAATGATTCCAATCCTCACTCAAATTAATCCTTATTCTAACTCTTATTCCATTCCTTTACGAAGAACACATTTGTAATCCCTCCAGTTTTCATAGCAAATACTAACAATTGGGAGAAGGTTTTTTTTTTTTTTAAATAATCCTTAATTTAAAGTAAAAGTATCCTTAAATATGAATTCTGGCTGCAATCTGTCTTAAACTCATCAGACTTTCTTTTCTGCTCCAATTTAAATTTTGTTAAAGGTATATAAGGTATATTCCTTCATTTTAATTCATTCTCCATTATTCTGTTGTATCTGACTCTTGACACTTTAGAGGCATTTAGGCAAGTGCTCTCCATGCTAAAAAAACAACAACAACCCCCCCAAAAAATCTTTTTCTAGAGTGCTCTCCATGCTAAAGAAAGCCCTTTTCTAGAGAAACAGTTCATTATACTCCTTGACATATTACTGTTGCTTGCAGCTAATACACACAGTTTTCTCCCTTTGATGTACAGTTTTCCCACTGACCATTTGCCAAGAACATCTTCTCACAACAAAACCTCAGTCTTGCTGCCCAATGCCATAAAGGTAGCTAAGGCCAATTTTAGGAGCTTTCACATAAAAATGGTGTTCTTCCCATCTTCATTTCAGGAGATGACATCTCAAGTGGGCAATCAGCAACATATGGAGAAATAGGATGAGGATGACATAAAATGGATGGGAATTTGCTTAGCAGTTTTACATAATCCCCAATGACTGGAACAAGAGGAGGAAGAGAAGGAGAAGGAGAAGATACTTGCTGCTCTAGCTGTGTTTGGAATGCTTTTTGCACTCACAAACCCAATTTTAGTCTTTTTCTAAAGCGGCATAATAGGACAAACAGAACACTTCCATTTTTCATTAGTGTACCTAACTATAGCTCACGAAAGTGGAAAAATATTTTCTAATAATTATGCAAAAATATATAATTTCCTTTCCATATTGCCTGTTTTAAATACATTTTCAAGATGTGAAATGTGGTCATTTATGCTATATATATATGTATGTAAGACTGTTTTTTTTAAAAAAGCAGATGCATCATGTATGATGCTCAATCAAGTATGATTTATTTTAATTGGAATAATTCTTTTATAATTAGGTTAAGTGTATAAGAAACCTTCTACTGCCACCCAGTAAGAAAAAATAAATAAATGCTACTAGTAACTGTATCTACCGAATATATATTACATACAAAGAGAAATTTTATTTAAACAAAGAAAAATCTTGAAGGTCTCTTGACTCTCCACTTTTACTGAAGTATGCATTTTGATCATACTACATGATACTAAGTAATAATTCAGGTTTTTGACAGGAAAACAATAGCATACTGCTTTTTCTGGTTTTCTCTTAACAATATAACTGCATTATACCTGTCACAGCTGAATTGTATTACCTTCTTTTTGTCTTCTGAACTGTATTTCTCATGAGTGACCTAGAAAGATAATTCAAATAGCACTCAGTTTTTCCATTAAGTGAAACCAAGCTTTCATTTTGCTATGTTTTGCTAGTTTCTTTGTCAAGGTTATCAATTTGTAGAAACAATGCTATCATAAAATACATAATTCTGCGGGATCGGATCCTGCGCCATACATCCTCACGGCCGATCCGCTCCCACAGAGAGGGACTTCTCCGGGTGCCGTCCACTAGACTCTGTCAGCGGGCGACTCCCAGGGGAAGGGCTCTCTCTGTGGCAGGCCCGGCCCTCTGGAACGACCTTCCCCCCGATATTAGGATGACCACTGACCTCTGCTCCTTCTGTCTCAAGCTAAAAACACACTTCTTCTGTCTGGCCGGCCTAGGATAGTCTCTCTGTCTTTGGGGTTTTTTAATGGGGTAGCATATTTTTAGCGAATTTTTAGCACAGGGTTGGTTTAATTGTTTTTTATGAAATGTATGTATTTTTTGACTGTTTTTATTCTGCCTGTGCACCGCCCCGGGTCCCTGTGGGGAGAGGGTGCGGTTTAAAAATAAAATTATTATTATTATTATTATAATTGACTGCCTCATGATCTGTTCAAGTTTAAGTATTTGAATTGGGCTTTTATGCAATTCCAGAACTCAATTTAAACCCAGTCCTAATTACAGTAAGACTCCGACTGCCTTTATCAAATTTTGATTAAAGAAATAATGCAATGCCATTAATCAACCTGAGAATAAATAACTCATGACTGTAAAATCAGTCACTCTACTTTACAACATAAAGCTAAGATTTAAAGAAGGAATTATGAACCATTAGGGAGAATTAAAGAATGTTCAGCAACTGCCAGAATTAGAATCTCCTCCAGGTTTTACAGGTCTTAAAGAAAAAAAAAGAAAAAAAATATTCAGCTCACAAGATCCTTTGGTGTTCACCAAGTAAACTGAGCCATGAATAAGGCTGAAGATGGAAGGATGTCCAAAAATGTGGATGGCACCCAGTTCTCTTCATGATAAGGTTTCTGGAAGACACACCATCTCTCCTATCACTAGTGGGAAGGATGATATGTGTAATTTTTTAAAAAGGAACAAATACGATCAAAGGGTTTTGAAAGGGTTGTGAATTGGTTACAGAAGTGAGAATCATAGTTGAAGGAAGCACACAGATAGTTTGGTCATATACAGAAAATAAATTAATCTTGAATCACAAAACAAATGTTAAATAAGAGCAGATGGGTTGAGGGAAAAGAAAAATCCTGACAAAGTCATGATTGGAGGGCATTTAAGAGGTTATTTGTTTTAAAGAAAGAGGTGGAATGTTTAAAAGACAAAAGGCAATGTATGAGGCAATTTATGGAATACAATCAGAGGTGGGTTTCTGCTGGTTCGCCCCAGATAGGGCAAACCAGTAGTGGTGGCAGTGAGAGGCTCCGCCCACCCACCCAGATGCTTCTGCATATGCACAGAAGCTTCTGCACATGCACAGAAGCATCATGTGAGCACACGCGGACCAGTAATAATTTGAAACCCACAACTGAATACTATGAAATGCTTCCATTCCAGTGTACAGACGCAGGTTGACAAATATAAAAAGGATTGGAAGATAAGTGAATGATATTAGTGTAAACTGGATTTAGCAGTATGTCCTTTTTTTCATTATTTCGTATTTTTAATTTTCTTTTTGTATTATTATATACCCCCTTTCTTTCACTTTACATAAAATTGCTTAATCAAAAATAAATAGGTGTGATAGGTAGGCTTGTATGGATTGTACTACGTATTAAATAAGATTTATTGAAATGTTTCTGCTTTTCTGCTTCTGTAAATCAACAATAATATTTTCATGGATAAATCTATATCCCTATTTGACAGGACTCATGCCTAAATTGGCTCAGTTGTTTTGTTTGGGTGGTTGTATATTGTGAACTCAACTTTTAATGAATGTAGTTGATAGGGACTATGCATTGTTTCATTGTGCAGGTCATTTAACTGAAACTTAAATGTTAGAAATTTGGTGTCAACTCTTTGAAGTAGGCAACAATCGAGAAACAGGCTTGCAGAGATTCCAGAAAGACTCTTGATTGTTGTAGAATAAAATATAGAATTGTGAAAGCCTGTCAGAGCTTCCCTCTGCCCAAACATATAACAAAATCAAGGTGAAAATACTTTTTGCTCTTTCTTCTTTCTCAGGATTGAATAATCTTTTCTGAAATTCTCCCTTCCCCATTAATGGTATATTCCTTTCCAAGGTTGAGCCAACTTTCAATACAATACAATACAATAGCAGAGTTGGAAGGGACCTTGTAGGTCTTCTAGTCCAACCCTCTGCGTGGGCAGGAGCTTTATACCATTTCAGACAAATGGCTATCTAACATCTTTTTAAAGACTTCCAGGGTTGGGGCATTCACAACTTCTGGAGGCAAGCTGTTCCAGAGGTTAATTGTTCTAACTGTCAGGAAATTTCTCCTTAGTTCTAAGTTGCTTCTCTCCTTGATTAGTTTCCACCCATTGCTTCTTGTCCTGCCCCCAGGTGCCTTGGAGAATAGTTTGGCTCCCTCTTCTTTGTGGCACCCTCTGAGATATCGGAACACTGCTATCATGTCTCCCCTGGTTCTTCTCTTCATCAAACTAGACATACCCAGCTCTTGCAACCGTTCTTCATATGCTTTAGTCTCCAGTTCCCTAATCATCTTGGTTGCTCTTCTCTGCACTTTTTCCAGAGTCTCCACGTCTTTTCTACATCGTGGAAAAGACGATTTCCTTCCCACTCAGAAAACAAAATGATATTATTAAGTGATCTTGATAAGAACATATTTCTAAAGATGCTTATATCTTCTGATGTGTCAAATGCCTGAATGGAAATAACAAGTACGAAAAATAACATTAATAGCATCATTAAAATAATCACAATTACAATTTCTGCCTATTTCAACATGGTGTAGATTTAATGTAATCAACTGAAGTCAATGTCTATAATGGTGAGAAAGATCTTGGTGATTGGGCAGAAAACTACCAAAGATCAGATAAGAGACAGCATAACCCACATGTATTCATAGGGCTAGAGGCTTTAAAAAGACCCTTCCTAGTAAATGAGATGGGGTAGAGGGAGGGAGAGAATTGTACTTCAGGAAAGATAAATATTGATGTTGCCTTACCAATAGCAATAGCACTTAGACTTATGTACTGTCTCACAGTGCTTTACAGCTCTAAGAAGTTTACAGAGTCAGCAGATTACCCCCCAACAATCTGGATCCTTATTTTACCAACCTTGGAAGGCTGGAACCTTGAGTCAACCTTGAGCCAGTCAGGATTGAACTGTCACCACTCAGCAGAATTAGACTGCAATACTGTATTCTAATGACTGCACCACCACAGCTCAGATAATAATCACAAACAGATGAGCTAAGTCCACTTTATTGTAAAACTACCTTGACAGAATCTTGCAAATATGAAAGTACAATTCCCTCTCAAGTCTTCTAAGTTCTTTCTCACATATCATCATAAGTACTCTAGATAATTTTCTGACAGCATATGAAAAGTAAGTTGATTGGGAGAACAAAGGAAAGTCATCAAACCAAAATTCAGTATATATCAACTCTTAATTTTCAGTGTTGCGGATGTACTTCTCCACAAATTTTTAAGAGAAAGTACAATTAAAAGCTACTTTATTTACTGTAAAATGTAAGAAAGATGACTATTTAAGCAAGCTTTCAACATCTTGTCCTGCAAAGACAACCATAGTTAATTGCTGAAGATAGAGGTAGAGATTAAGCAATAGGCATAAAGGCTACTAGTAGAGAACCATCAAGTACTCCTTTTCAATTAGGAAGCTTCTTATTTCCATTTTTTCTTTCAATTGCAGTCACTCTCCAAGAAGCAGTTCAACTCTGCAGGTTCTCAACATACAAGAATTTGAAATTGTTCTCATCTGACATTCTCCATCAAGTTTGAAATTTTGAAATGCTTTGTCTTTTTCTGAAATCTGTTTTTGCAGATTGTACTTCTAATCTCTCTACTTTGTTTTTGATTTTCAAATCCAGTGAAATTAGCTATAAATGTACATCACTTATTTCATTTGTTTCCAGGGTAAATTGATGCACATCTGCACATTTACAATATCACCACAAATAATGTTGATGACTTTAATTGGGTACAGAGATTTGTAAATTCCATTTCCATTCCTAACCTATTTCCATCCCTTACTAACTAGGTTTTATCTTTGTTTAAAAAAAAAAACAGTTTCCCAAGGATATTGAAATTAAAGAAATTATTTGTTGGTCATCTTCAAAATGAGACTGAAAATTCTTAATAGGCAAATATGAAATTATATAACAAATAATAAATATTTTCCTTTCTAGAACAATGTTACCTACTCAATAGTTAGATTTTGCTCTGCATTTATGAAAATTTGTTCTTAGTTAATATGGGCTGGTTCTGGGCTATGACCCATTGGGAACTTGCTGTGTAAGCAGTGGGTGATTGTGTGAAACTTCATTTGTGCATGTGTAGGATTACATTGCTTGTGTAAAATCATCTCTTCACTGTCACCCTACCAGTCCATGTAGCCAAAAAGTTTGGAGACTGCTTCTCTAAACTGCCAATTATTCCATTGTGGTCCCTTTATAAAGATCAAGCATACATGTATTCATTACATACTATATGTATGTAATGGGTCCTTTGGGTCCTTTTGGAGAAGGGCGGGATATAAATTAAATAAATAAAAAATAAATAAAAAATATTATATAGTAGTTTTAAATGAGTTCACAACAGTCAGCACCCCTTTATTTTGTTTTTCTTTTATTTGTTTACTAGCTATATCCAGCCAAGGGTTGCTGTGGCCCAGTCTGGTTAAATCGCCAACCAATCTGTGTGTAGATTTACACCTGCACACATACACACAACCACCATATAACCCCCAACATACCTACCTACTGTATTTCTTCCTCTCTATCTATCCCTCTACCTACCTACCTACTGTATTCCTTCCTTTCTCCCTCTATCTACATACCTACTGTATTTCCCCCTCTCTATCCCTCTACCTACCTACCTACTGTATTTCTCACTCTCTCTTTATTCCTCTACCTACCTACCTACTGTATTTCTCGCTATCTATCTATACACCTACCTACCTACCTACCTACCTACCTACCTACCTACCTACCTACCGTATTTCTCCCTCTCTGTATATCCGTCTACTTACCTACCTACTGTATTTCTTGCTTTCTCCCTTTATCTACCTACCTACCTACCTACTGTATTTCTCCCTCTCTATCTATCCCCCTATCTATCTACATGCCTACCTACTGTATTTCTCTCTCTCTCTCTCTCTCTCTCTCTCTCTCTCTCTCTCTCTCTCTATCTATCTAACCCTATATCCACCTACCTACCTACCTGCCTACCTACTATATTTCTTCCTTTCTCCATCTAGCTAGCTAGCTACCTACCTACCTACCTTACCTACTTACTGTATTTCTCCCTCTCTATCACCCTATCTACCTACCTACCTACCTACCTACCTTATTTCTCCCTCTCTATCTATCCCTCTATCTACCTACCTACTGTAATACAATAATACAATAGTAGAGTTGGAAGGGACCTTGGAGGTCATCTAGTCCAACTTCCTGCCTAGGCAGGAAGCCCTATACCCATGATGGCGAACCTATGGCACGGGTGCCACAGGTGGCACACGGAACCATTTCTTAGGCCACGTGAGGCACTGCCCTGTCAGCTTCAGTGTGTATATGTGGCCTGGCCAGCTGATTTAGGCCTTCTTTTGAGGCCATTTTTTGCCCTCTGGAGGTGGGGGAAGGCTGTTTCACCCTCCCCAGGCTCCTATGAAGCCTCTGGAGCCTGGGGAGGACGTAAAAAGCATGCCAAATGCAGGGGGTCATGCACATAGCATTATGGATGTGGCACACCTGTGCACATCACCCCTGCACTCCCCCTGCTTTTGGCATGTGAGCCAAAAAAGGTTAGCCATCACTGCCCTATACCATTTCAGACAAATGGCTATCCAACATCTTCTTGAAGACTTGCAGTGTTGGGGCATTCACAACTTCTGGAGGCAAGCTGTTCCACTGATTAATTGTTCTAACTGTCAGGAAATTTCTCCTCAGTTCTAAATTGCTTCTCTCCTTGATTAGTTTCTACCCATTGCTTCTTGTTCTGCCCTCAGGTGCTTTGGATAATAGTTTGACTCTCTCTTCTTTGTGGCAACCCCTGAGGTATTGAAAGCCCACTATCCTGTTTCCCCTAATCCCTCTTTTATTAAACTGTATTTTCCCTCTCTCTCTCTCTCTATGACCCACCTGGGAGTTTGCTATCCCAGTGCCTTTTTGGCCCTAAGAGGCTTCCATACGTGGCTGAGGAAATGACTGTTGGTGGGAGGAGTTATAGGGAGGTGAAAACCTGATCAGTGGGTACATTTTACATTTGTATACCTTGCACATGGCACATGTGTGCTAGGCACAAAATGAGTAGGTATTCTATTATCAGAAGTCCTTGTGAACATTGTGTGAAAGTTTGGTGTAAATCGGTGTAATAGTTTTTGAGATTAGTGGATTCATACAAACTATTTTACATTTTTATTTATATAGATTTATTTTCTGTAGCCACTCGTCTCAATCATTGATTTTAAGAAGCTTACAATTTCGCAACAGCATCAACAATTTAATTTGGTTTTAGTCCTTTGCCAGTAAAGCTATTTCCCCCACAATAAATGGAAAACAATAAAGAAATATCTCTTCATCATTATTCCTGTTGTGCTGCTGGGTTTTTTTCCCAAACCAGGAGTATAGAAAAATGAACATGCTCTGAATCTAGATAATTCCAACATAGCAATAGCACTTCTTTTCCCATGGATTATTTTTCCCAAACAAAGTGGCCACAGGGCCATGGATGTATAGTTCTCATGATAGCAATATGGAAGCATTGTCTTCCCATACTATTTTCCCTTCACTTTTTAGTACAGTCCATATCTAGAACTTTCTGATGGTATTAACCAGGCCTAATCTTGTTTAGCATCACAGGATGATTTTTTTCCCTTTGTAGTGTGACTTCCTAAATAAGTATAAATATTGTGTGACTTCCTTGGCGCCTCACACTGGAAGTGGTTGACTAATTAAAAACTAATCCCACCTCCCCACCGTGTGTCTGTCTCCCTTCTTTGCCATCTTCTGTTAATGATATTATCTGCTGTGTTAGTTCATAATTGATGGTTTTATTGTTTAATGTTTTTATGTTGTAAGCCATCCAGAGTCATTGGATATGGGTGACAAATCAATTCCTAAATATATACATACAAACATACATACATATCCTGTTTCCCCAAAAATAAGACCTCTCTAGATAATAAGCCTAATCGGGCTTTTGAGTACATGTGCTAAAATAAGCTCTCCCCTGAAAATAAGCCCTCCCCTAAAATATTTAAACACATGCGCAGCCGGTCCCTGCCATTTCCTGGGGGGGGAGGGGGAGAACATGACCCAAACAGCCCCTGCCATCCATACAGAATGGCCTTATGGTGGACACTCTCGCAAATCCTAGCTACTGCGCCCCTTCTCTTAGTAGCAGCCACAAAAAGAGCGGCAGGCCTAGTAATACTTGGGCTGTCAAGAATGCCAGAAACAGAACTTCCACCCCTTTCTAGATAAAATGATCTGCAGATCCGCCTCCTGCACCTCAAAAATTATAAGACCCCCAAAAATAAGGCCAACCGCTTATTTTGTGGGTCAAAGGAAAATAAGGCCCTGTATTATTTTCGGGGAAACACAGTACATACATTTACAAATGAATCTGTGAATTTTTATTTATTCTTCCTACTTCCCATGTCTTATTTTCTTTTTGTGGATGGCATAGTGGCTGCAATAAGGCATATACATAGCTGGAGCTGAGCATCAAAACAACAGGAAGAGGTAGGCAAGCAACCAGCCAGGGTTGGGCAAAGACCTCTAAGAGTTCCATGATCCTTACAGAGGAAGTGTCTCTTTCCTATCAGGATGGACTGACCTCTTATCTTACTTGATTGTGAAAGCCATGTTAGCTCTAGACAAGATCACACCCTGCATTAAGGGATTGAATGTAGCATGTATTCCTGAGACTTAAGTGGTGTTCATTTCACCCAGCTCAGTGCAACACCAGTTACAGTATTAGGAGAGAAGTTGATGTAGCCAAGAAAAGTATTGGTTCAGACACCAAAAATGTTTTCCAAAATAGGACAAGTTAAGAGACTAGCCACGAATCAAAATAACTTTTCTGACTCTGATGACTAGAGTTTTGTCACTGTAGTGTATCATCATCATTATGATTATTGATTGATGCAACATGCTTAGAGTCCAGTATTGTTACTCTGACTTGCTTCTATATGTTGGGATTCTTGCACATTCTCTTCTGGAAGTTTGCATACACACACACACACATTGGTCTCAAGTCTGTTTTGTTTGGTCTGTAAACAAGATACAAGAGAAACAATGCGATTTTTAAAAGCCTGATAAGCCTGGCCTGATCATGGAAGGCAAAGAAAGATCAGTTGAAAAGAAAACAAATAATGGAAGGGTAATGCTCAACAGGTTGCAGTGAGTAAATAGAAAGGAAGGAAACAACAGAACAGAAGATTCTGTGTTTAAATGTGAAAGAAATGATTGAGCATTGTACTGTATACAGAGAGAGTTGAACAGGTTTTTTTTTGAGACACATGGGATAGTTAGTGAAAAAATGAATGTCCTTTTTATATTGAGTGTCATGGGAGGCAAGAATACAGCTTATTGAGAAGATAAAGTGCCCATAAAATTCTCACAATTCAACTTTGTTGAACTAGTAAAAATAATACAGGACCCTTTGGTACCCCAGTTCTTTCTTTCTTTCTTTCTTTTTTGCAGATGCTTTCAGATTGCATAAACAAAAATAAAAGTAGAATCCACTGTAATATATGCAGCTGAACAGTCTGATTATTGCAAATTTCTTGAAGGGATAAATTATGCTATGAAAAATTTGTGGCATTCTGAAAGAAAACTTTTTAAAATTTTATTAAAATTTGCTTTAACATTTAAGAACTCTCCTTTTTTACAACCCTCTAATCCCTTAATTCAGGCTAGAATTGGGGTGACTGGATGAAGCTGAATATTTGCTGGTCAGATTCTCTTCCTGATGCCTACGTGGGGTTCGCAATAGACATTTTCTCTTTGTGCCCTAAGAGAGAAATATCTGTCACTACTTAGGATTGAATTCTCAACCTTCCAAGCAGAAGGCGAGTATCATCATCATTAGGCCACCACACCACATAGCCTTAGCATCTAAAATAATATTTAAAATTGTTAACCCCTTGGGAGCTGCTACTAGAAATACTTAGCAGCTGCAATTGGGAATAATGCTCAAAAACAATATTGTTATAGCTTATAAATGGACAATTACAAAATGAACTGTGCTACTATTGTGGCAGACGTTCTTACATAGCACCTCAATGCAGATTTAAAGAAGTAGCCTTCAGAAAATGAAGTAAAGTGATACAAATCCATGAAATGCTATTATCCAACAAAATATTTGCTAACAAATAAGCCGCTATTTTAGAAGAGTGCATCAATACTATAAATGAGAACTTTATAATTAAATAGATGTAGTAAGCTTTCAAATCCGAGACAAAAAAGATGAAATGATCTAAAAACAGTGCAAACCAGAATTGAAATCACATCAATGCATTGGTTCTAATATACCCATTTTATCTTAATGTAAATTTGAGAAGAGAGTTGGTTTAAACAAGAATCTGGGTGACTTTAGGTTGATCACCTTTCTTTAGTCCTAGAAAGGAAGCAATAATGAATCACTTGCTGCTGTTGTTGTTGTGAAGTCACGTCTGGCCCATTGCAACCCCATGGACAATGTTCCTCCAGGCCTTCCAGTTATCTTCAATCGTCTAGAGTCCATTTAAGCTCATGCCAACAGCTTTGGTGACTCCATCCAGCCACCTCATTCTCTGTCATCCACTTCTTGTTTTGCCCTCAATCGTTCCCACCATTAGGCTCCTCTCCAGTGAGTCCTTCCTTCTCATTAGGTAGCCAAAGTATTTAAGTTTCATCTTCAGGATCTGGCCTTCTAAAGAGCAGTCAGGGTTGATCTCCTCTAGGACTGACCATTTGATTGCCTTGCAGTCCAAGAGACTCACAGGAATCCTCTCCAGCACCATAGTTCAAAGGTCTCAATTCTTTGCCTCTTGGCCTTGCTTATGGTCCAACTTTCACAGCCATACGTTGCAAATGGGAAAACCATTAGCCATGATTATACACACTTGTGAAACCTTCCAAAGAAAACTGCAGGGACTAATCCACACAGAAAGATTTATAAGAAGCATTTTTTTAAAAAAAATCTTACACACACACACACACACACACACACACACACACACACCACATACCTGAAATACAAATTACCAATTTATACTCTAGAAAAGATAATTCCTAATAACTATGAAGCATAATTCCCAGCAAAGTATGTTGGATGCATCTGGTATAAATAAGTTGGTTAGCATTTTTAATAGCTGAGGAAGGTGCAGCAGGGTGGGAATATACCTAAACTAAAAAAAAATCAAGGAGACTGTTGATGTGTTGCATCTGGAAGATGAAAAATAATAATAGAAAAAAGAGAAGAAATAGAATTACTTAATATCTCCTTTGCATCTGTTTTCTCTTGGAAAAGAGAAACACTCCGTCCTAATAACGTAGAGAAATGTAGGGGGAGATCTATTAGCAGTTTCATCTGGTATACCAATCATACTTTTTTTTAATTGCAACAAGGAGTTTTCAATAATAGCCAAACCTTTTGGCTTCTGTGTGTGACTCTACTTTTATACTCGGTCCAGAAGCTACAATGAAAACCAAGGGTCATGGTTGGAGCACTTACTATACATATATTTCTGCTGAAGCACTGCATTAACTACAGATTAGCTGTTCCACTGTTTTCCTTTAATATCTAACGTTATTTGATGTGAAGAATTAGGACGTCTTTGGTCTGTGTGGTCACTCGATAAAATATTCAGAGGAGGTGCTTTTGAAATGTTGAGATTGGTAGAGTGGTATTATCCTAGAAGCTACTCAATCATTGGCTTCTTTGCATTCTGATATGTTCTACCCACTGTGAAGTTTGCAAGATGTTTATTGTTATGTGTTTAAAGACCATTTAAAAAAAACCTTAGACCTGTCCTTTATGGATGTTAAAATCAAAACAGAAAGTTTTACCTTTCTAGGTTTTTTTTTAATGAATTTGGGTTTCATTTAGTGATGAATTTCATTTTTTTTACTACTGGTTCTGTGGGTGTGGCTTGGTGTGCGTGGCAAGGGAAGGATACTGCAAAATCCCCATCCCCTCTCCACTCCTGGGGCCAGCCAGAGATAGTATTTTCTGGTTCTCCGAACTACTCAAAATTTCCACTTCCGGTTCTTCAGAACTTGTCAGAACCTGTTGAATTTCACCCCTGCTTTCATTTCATTTCCATGAATTGATTCCCTTCTGTTATTCTTGTTCTTATTATCATGTGCTTCAAATTGTGGTTGAATGGGAAGTATAAGGATAACAAAGCTGCAGGAAGAAATTAAATACCTCTCCAATTTAATTCCCACAGCGATATCTCACATTCCTTGGGGAAGTCTTCAAGCAAGATAAGCAGGCAATAACTGGTTCTTGCTGTCAATGTCCAAAGATTATTGCTGCTTCTGCAAAGGAGCATTTAGCCATTATAATTAGAAGCTATTGGCAGTTTGTCTAATCATCCTTTAAAGCAGTAGGTAGCAGTAAGTAGCCATCACTCTGCCTTGAGATAGTGAATTCCCATTTTTATCCACATCTTCTCTGATGAAATGTGCACTGCAGAAAAAAAAACTTGTATTATTTTACTATTGCTTATTTAAATTGGAAAAAAAGTCACTTCAAATTTTTCTGAAAGATAAAATAATTTTTGGATAAATGTCACAGTTTAAGCACAGGGTGCTTCTTCTTATATTAACTATGAAGGGGGCAAAAGTGCATATGAGAACCTGCAGCTTCCATTCAGTCTCGAGACAAACCTAGAAAGAACTGTACCCATGAGGCCTTCCACCAAAATAAATTATAAAACGATTTTTAAGACTGAGCCTGAGGATGGAGTGGTAACACAAAACACCTTTTTCAGTGAAGGGAAAAAAATAGGAAGATCAACACTGTGTTAATGTAACAGATGTCATGTAGGAAGAAGAAATGGCTATCAACATAATGTCTATGGAGGTTCTCAAGTCATCCGGGTCATGGTTGTCCCAAAGGTGCTTTTTCAAAAGGCAAGAGGACTTTGCTTTTCAAGGCATCTTTGGAACTGATATCAACATAGTGCTGAAAATTGGGAGAAACAGTTTTGAGTAACATACAATATTCAGGCTCAGGAGAGCCATATCAGGATTCAGGAATGCCATCTTACTCATATCAGAATCATACAGATTATTATCACAGAGGGAGGAAATATAGGAGGAGGGAGAGAGGAGGAGATGAAAAACCAAGCACTGTTTGGAAAAACATTGCAAAAGAGTATGAGGACAAATTTCAAAGAGCCTCTCTCACCTTTATCATGTAGAACAGAGGTCCCCAACCTTTGCAACTTTAAGTCTGAAGGACTTCAGCTCCCAGACTTCTCCAGCCAGCAAAGCTGGCTGGAGAAGTCTGGAAGCTGAAGTCCTTCAGACTTAAAGTTGCAAAGGTTGGGGACCTCTGATGTAGAAAGAGGCTTAATAATGCTGGAGAAGATCTGTAATGGTTCCAGCTCTTAGCATCACATGACAGAGTGAGATCCCATCACTTGTCTCAGCATCTGCCAAAATAGCAGTTTGAAAGCATGTTACATGCAAGTAGATAAATAGGTACCAGTTCAGTGGTAAAATAATGATTTTCATGCAGGAAAGAAAATCAAGCTGATGCTAGACCTTTCCCAATGTTTTGGCCAAGTGTGAGGTGGCATACAGTAGATAGAGGAGAAGCTCAAATGTTGCTGCAGAATATTGTTGAATCCTAAACATAGAGCTAGGCTACCCCCTGTGTTGCACTGTGGATAGCACACAAGCATGAACTGAATGGACTAGAAATCTTCAGTAGCCAAACAACTACTTTTTACACTGTGGTCGCTTGACTAATGTAGAGTTGCCATACAATAAATAAAATAATAATGTAGAAAGAGGAGATAGCCCGATTACTTTCAAGATTACTTTCAAGTATGGAATGTGGGGCGGGCAGGAAGAAATAATAGCTAAATTGAAAAGCAAAGCAATGATGCCGCTTGGGCTACAACATTAACTTAAATTAACTGGAAGAAACCATTTTTAAAAAGCATAATCTCAATTCCTTAAATGTTTTGGCATTTTATCTCTCTCTCTATCTGTGGGGGTATTTGTGTGTATGTTTGTGTTTCTGTATAAGCAAACACTGGAAGGCAGATAAAGTTCTTTTCTTTTAGAATTCTGTTGCGTTGCATTGGTGTCCTTCAGTCTCAAAGGTTTATGGTATTGTGCTCTGGAAAGAGGTGAAGCTGGAGTGTCCTCTCCAGAGCACGAGGCCTGGGTAGATTAATATGGAAGATAGACTGTTACCGAAGCAGCAGATCCCCCCTCTTCACATTGCTGAAATAGTCCAATGGAACAGCAGAGTTGATATGATTGGTTCCAGCTGCATCGTAGGAGTTACCAGAACGTGGTTGTACACAGTCACAAACTGCTTCTGTGACTCTGGCTCTGGATTTTGCCGCAAGGTTGACTCCTGAAGCCTTTTCCAGTAGTGGATCTAGCCACAAGGCAGTGTAAGTTTGTAATAAGAGTTTCCCTTCTCCTAAAAGATGGTTCTGCCACTTTATCTCCCATTGCGACATAAATCCCTCTTCTGCCTTCAAAAATGTTGACTGTCATCTCCTGTAACCCTGGAAAGGGGCCCTTATGAGGTGCTACCAACTTGGCCAGTTGGATCAAGGTTTTTAAAGGAGGTGCCAAAAGGATCCATCCTCTATGGCAGCAAAGGAGATGAGGGACATCATGAAACACAAGCTTTCCCTATTATACCAACAGGATCTAGCAGAGAAAATTCAAAGGAATAGACAATATTTCTTTGAACATGCCAATAAAGCAGGAAAATGGTTGTCATATAGGCTTAGAAAACAAGCAATAAAAAAGAGGATAGAATGGTTACAAGATAAGGGAGGAAATCTGGTAGGGTCGAGTCAACAGAAGAAAAGAGTGATTGAGGATTTCTTTTCAGGACTATATAAGAAAGATCAAACTATGGATGGCAATATTGGAACTTATCTAGATAAAATCCAATTACAGGAGGTTTCGCATAATGTAAAGGAAATTTTGGACTCAGAGATTACCGAGCGTGAGATAAAAGAAACAAGAAGCAATCAAATGGGAAAACGCCAGGTCCGGATGGTTTACCGGCTGAAGTGTATAAAGAGATGGTTGGAAGTGTTTAGTAGTCATTTAAAAGAGTTATTTAACGAGGTTTTGACAGAAGATAAAAAACCCCAAACTTGGACAGAGGCCTATATATCCTTGATCTCAAAGGATGATTCAGAGCGAACCCTAATAAAGAATTATAGACCTATTTCTTTACTAAATACGGATTATAAGATTTTCTCATCAATTCTGGTGAGTAGATTAAAAATCTTTCTAAGGGGATTTATACACCCAGATCAAAATAGGTTTCTACCAAATCGACAAATAAGGGACAACCTTAGAATAGTAATAAATACTCTAGAATATTATGAATTGCATCCCAGCAAACAATTGGATGTGATGTTTCTTGATGCCCAGAAAGCCTTTGATATGGTAAACTGGGAATTTTTACTATGCCAATTGTCTAAAATGGGATTTGGGCCCAACTTCAAGAGAGCTATACAAGCAATTTATACAGTGCAATCTGCCCAAGTACTATTCAATAGAGAAATGACTGGGGAAATTGATATACAAAGAGGTACAAGACAAGGATGCCCCTTGTCACCTCTGTGTTTATTCTGACTCTTGAACCCTTACTGATTACAATTCGGCAGAATAAGGATATAAAGGGTTTAACTATAAAGGATCAGCAATATAAGCTTCAAGCATTCACTGATGATCTTGTCTTTATTTTGGAAGATCCATTGAAATCGGGCCCCAAAATATTGGATTAAATTACTGGTTTTGGAGAAGTAGCTGGCTTAAAAATTAACCGAGATAAAACTAAGTTCTTGGTCAAAAATATGGGAGCTAATCTACGGACACAACTTCAAGAGATTACAGGGATAGAAATTGTTAAAAAGGTCAAGTACTTAGGTATCTGGCTGACCGCTAAATGCCCATCAATAAAAGAGTTGAATTATCAGAAATTATTGATGGAGATGGAGAAAAAACTAACTACTTGGAGAAATATTCAACTTTCAATTTTAGGACACATCGCAGTGATTAAGGCTTATATCCTACCAAAGTGGCTGTACTTATTCCAAAATGCCCCAGTCAAATTAGATAATGTTTTCTTTAATAAATTGGAAAGAATAGTCAGTAAATTTGTATGGGCTGGCAGGAAACCACGGATAAAAAGGAGAATGCTTCAGGAGCATAGGATGAGATGAGGATTAGGACTTCCTTATTGGGAGCTCTATTATCATGCTGCTTATTTAGCTTGGATTAGGGATTGGATACAACTCTCAAGAAGACGGGTTCTAACCATTGAAGGGTATAATCTACTCCAAGGCTGGCATGCCTACCTATGGCCAAAGAAGGATAGCCAATATAAAATGTTTTCTAATCATTATATTAGAGGCATATTAATAAAATCCTGGCAGAAGGTGAAAGGCTGGCTATATATGAAGATTCCTTGCTGGTTCGCCCCCTTAGAAGCAGTAACGTATTCGACACTACATAACCCAAATAGGAATTTGAGATACAAAGATCTTTCAGATGTTCGGGGGAACCTAAAGTCTAGAGAGGAGTTACGTACTGAGGGAATTGAATTAGACTGGTGGTTATATTTACAGATGAGTTCAAGATTCAATACGGATAAGCAGGAATTTGGAATAGATATATCACCACAGGAACTAGATAAGATCATTTGGGGTAAGGATAGTAAATTTATCTCTAAAGTTTACAATTTTTTTTTGCTCCATAAGATGGAAGGGGACTCTGTAAAAGATATTATGATTGCTTGGGCGAAGAACGTTGGCCGAATGATAGAACCAATGGAATGGGAACAAATTTGGACCAAAAACACTAAACTCACATTAGCGACGGCATTTAAAGAAAACATTTACAAAATGATTTATAGATGGTACCTGGCCCCAGCAAGGATTTCCAAAATGTTCCCTGCTACATCTGACAAATGTCGGAAATGTGACTCTGCCAGGGGCACCTTCTTTCACCAGTGGTGGACCTGCCCAAAGGTTAAAAGGTACTAGACTACTATCAAAAATTGGTTGTTAGAAATCACAGGATTTGATTTTCAATTGGACCCAGTTATATTTCTGTTGGGGATAAAGCCAAGAGAAGTACCTAAAGATGCCTGGTACTTATTAATACACATCACAACAGCGGCACGTATGACATACGCGCAATACTGGAAGTCAAAGGAAATCCCAACGAACCAACAGGTCCTGTATAAGATTCTATGATGTGCAGAAGTGGACAGGATGACACATATTCTTAAAGGGAAAAGTGAATCGCTTTTTAGTAAAAGTTGAGATTTCTGGTATCTATGGCTGGGAAACAGAGTGTCGTATTTTAATGGGAGTAGTGGTTAAGATTTAGTCAATAATTGTTTTTGAATCTTTTTCTCTATATAAACTTTAATAAACAGTTATTATTAGAAGTGTAGGAGAAATATTGAGAATTAGGAATTTATAAGACGACTGTAAAATGTGCATAAGACCTATCAGCTTGGGATGAAGTAGACTAAAATTGGAGGAGGTATTAAACTCCTCAGTCTTTGTTCAATGTTTATGTGAATTATTGTTTAATAGAAATTTATTTTAAGGGAAAATATATATATATATTAAGTTTAGAACGTTGAAACACCACCCCCAGAACCCATCAGAGAAAATAAACAAGCAAAGGCAGCAACGGAAAGAAGAGAGATGAGGAGGGAAAGGAAGAAAGGGTAAAGTAGAGAAAGTAAGGGTGGGGAATTTAGAGTAGTAGAGAGGATAAGAAAGAAGAGAGGAGAGAAAGAGAGAGGAAAGAGAGGGGGAAAAGGGAGAAGAGAGGAAAAATGAGAGGAGGAAACAAGAAGGCAGAGAAGGGAGCTTGAGAAAGTAGGAGTGAGGCTGTTGCAAAATAAGATGGAGACACGGGGTGGCAAGAAAGCGATCCAAACTGTATCATATAGTATATACCAGTGGTGGGTTTCTGCAGGCTCGCACCTACTCACGAGAGCCGGTTGGTGAAATTTACATCACCGGTGAGAGGGGGTTCCACTGGTGTATCTGGAAGTAAATCTGGCCCGCCGCTGCCAGTGACCCAATGGGATGGAAAGGAAAGGAAAGGAAGGAAGGAAGGAAGGAAGGAAGGAAGGAAAGAAAGAAAGAAAGAAAGAAAGAAAGAAAGAAAGAAAGAAAGAAAGAAAGAAAGAAAGAAAGAAAGAAAGAAAGAAAGAAAGAAAGAAAGAAAGAAAGAATTTATCATCACAATTGAGTCCAAAATTTTGGTTGCTAAGCAAGAGCGTTGTTAAATGAGTTTCACCACATTTTAAAAGGTGGCCACTCCCACCCTGGGCCAAGCCACGCCCACAAAATAGGCCACACCTAGAGAGTAGGTTCTAAAAAATTTGAAACCCACCACTGGTATATATGTAAGAATGTGTATAGAGATTAATGATGAATAGATAAATGTTAAATAGTATTTATAAGAATGTATATCAATGAATGTTTTTTGCAATGAGAAAAACAATAATAATAATAATAAAAAGATTCTGCCAAAAAAAAGAAAAGAAAAAAAGGGAGGTGTTACTCCATCACTTACGTTTTGTCTTGGCTTGTGACAGGCAGAGCCTGGCTTCCCAAACATTGGGCCCAGGATGGTGAGTTTGTATAATGGTTTAATATAAAATAAAAGGGAACTGGGAGAATGAAGAACAGTGATTTCAAGAAAATTCAGAATTTTCTACTCATTCCCCCACATCTGAACTCACACCTTGCACCTTAGATGCTATAGCAATGAACTGTGCAGATGATCCTATTTAAAGGTCCTTAATGTACAACAACAATATGTATAATAAAAACAAGAATGTAACAATTCGAACTAAAATGAAATATAAAACACATTTCAGCCTTGACTAACTGTGGTCATGTTTTATCTGAGAAAGTTAAAAGGATTTGATATTTGAAAAATATAGTAGAGGTAGTCCTCAACTTATGACCATTCATTTAACAACCGCTTGAAGTTATGATGGTACCAGTCCTCACACTTACAACTGTGACAGTGTCCCATGGTCCCCTGATAAAAATTCAAGCACTTAACAGCTAGCTTGAATTTATAATAGTTGCTCTGTCCCAGGACACATGATCATCTTCCCAGGGCTTTTCTGACAAGCAAAGTCAATGGGAAAGCCAGATACCCTTAAAGACTCTGGCAAAAAATGCTATAAAACTGGGTATGACTCATTTAGCATTGGCATCATGATCAGGCCTAGATGATTCTAGTGAGTGAATCATACATTCAGTGTAGTTGTCTTCTGAATTGGTTTATCATGCATCCAACTGAGAAGGATTGCATAAATGCACATGGGTGTTTTGGTGCGCACTCTCCCTATTCTACACATTTTGAGATGCAATTTTGATAGTGTGCATATTTGGGCAAACATGTTTTTCCAGTATTAAGTGTGTATTTCTGAATGCATTTCTGCAATGTACATATTTTAGTGGGCACTATGATATAGCTTATTGGAACAGTTTGATGCCAATCAAATTTGTAACACCTTATTAGGCTTGAGATGGAATGGATTTTAGCAGGAGAGTGGCATTTTGGGTCTTCATCACATCTTCTGGTCTCCATAAGAGAGAAAGGTCAAAGCTCAAAAGTCAGTGAGAGTTCATATTGCTGTAAAAAAGAATGGTAAACCATGATTCTACTTCCTTCATGGAGCTTTTAATAAGCATTTTACTGTTAGGATAATATCAATATCAGCAGAAGCCAATATTGTTGCTTTTCCTTATTGTTGCTGGGATAGAAATTCAAAAGAATTATAAAATCATGTTGCTATTCAAGTTTATGCTTTATTCATGTTAGAGCAAGCTGTAAAGATCCAAAACAACATGCAATTTATTATCCCAGCAGTTTTTGAGTTGAGTTTCCCCCTTTGTCTTATTATGGGATGTATTTGCGTTAGGATAAAAGCCTTTCTGCCACTTCATATTTCTGTTTCTCCTACTGCTTGATCCTGCTGGGAAAGTCTAATTTCCTTTCATTGATACCTGCCTGTTGCCATAGAAAAGAGATAATGTCTCAAATTTGAGACAATTTTGCATTATGACAGCTCTGAAGAACCAACGTGACAATTCTGAAAACTCTCACCTTTGAAACACTAACTGAGACCAATAGTCAAAGAAGAAAGGCATAAGAAATAAAGGCATTGGATGGAAATTAAATGAATGTGTAAATAGAAATGACATCATTCCCAGTCTGGAGCTTATTTTAGCCTACAGTTCAAAGATACTCATAGGGCGACAAGCACTTTGAATTTGAATCATAGGACTTCAAAAGGGTTTAACTTTTCCTGCTTTGGAATATGTTTTTAATTATTGCATCAGATGCTATATAATAAATAAATACCTTCTTCCCTCTGGTGTCCATGTGCCCTTGCATAACATCCTGGCATTCATTTATAGTTCAAAGTAGCCCCAGATGCAAGAGTAACCTCAAACTCCCTGGAAAGTTTGTTTGCCAGACCTTGGCTTTGATAGAAACCAATGGTGGGGAGAGATAACTAACCCCTGCAGTGCTGTTTGATTAGTTACTTGTATTAATGTTTTCTATGAACCCTATGTGGGAATTGAGAAACGTTCTAATTTAAGTCACTGTTCTGGTTAAAGTTGCTTTTAATTCCTTTGAAATCCCAGCAATATTAAGGTAGGTAAGTGTGTGTGTGTGTGATGTGAAAGGTAAGAGCCAATCAGCCACATTTGGCCTTTGAATAATGTGCTCTGAGTCACAGCCCTAAAGACAGGGCAAAACTTGAACGGGCCTATGATTGGAATTTGTTTTTTTAAAAAACTTACATTTGATTTCATTCTTAAATGCAATTAACATAATTATCCCCCCATTGTTTCAATTACACATTTCTCATCAGAGAAGCAGGACCATCTCCTTTTTATTTTGAATTTGGAGGAGGAAATTAATTTGGAATATTTGACATCTGGAGGAGATCAGTATGACATTGGCTGATGATATTATTACACTATTAACATTTGTTGAACCTTGAATTGCATTCAGAAATGAACATATAATCAATGGATCTCCTGTAGCAATAATATTTTATGATAATACCAGAACTGTCCAAACACCTTCATTTTTTACCAGCTAAAGTTTCCAGGTGGGAAACATGCAGCTTCACATTGAATGGAATGCATTAATCCAACTATTTCTATTATTATGAACAGAAGGATGAATTAGTTATACACCACATTTACCACTGGCTCCATTGGATATATTCTCCCATCTAGCGTAGTAATAAATTTCATTTTCTTAATTCATTTTAATGTCATTAATATTTTTATAGAGAGACAATTTTGTGTGGAGATTAAAAAAACCTCAGGCTAGAAACTGAGAGACCATAAATTATAGTCCTTAGGCACAAAGCCAGCTGAGTGGCCTTGGACTATGTAGTCATTTTCTCTCCTCACTAAGAAGGAGGCAATGGCAAACTATTTAAAAAAAAAACTTTGCCAAAAAACCTGTAGTAACTTGTCCAGTCAACTTTCCAAGAATTGGGCATGATAAAGTGGAAGAATACACACACACACAAACACTTAAGATGTGAAAACCCAGCAGTTAACTTTTTCTTCAGTGTGTTGTGAAATTCAAGAAATTCAATCAATTCAGCAAAAACCATATTAAACTAATCAAGTTTAATGATTTAGGCAAATACAGCCAATGATTTGCTTCATACATCATACTAGGTTGATTCTCTAAAAGGGAAAAAAAAGATTATTCCCCAAAGGAATTGTTATGCTCCAACCTACCTCTTTTTCACCATTCAAAGATTCAAAGCCCTTTATTCATCTTGGTCAAATATTTCCTTTCCCTTGACTGAAACTGATTCTTCTATGCCAGTGGTGTCCAAACTTTTTTCAAAGAGGGCCAGATTGGATGAAGTGAACATGGTGGAGCGCCGAACATTTTTCTGAACATTCTTTGAACCATTACAATTAAATGCAAATAAATTATTTTATGCCAAGTTAATTGCAAATGACATACTTTTTATTTCATAACATTAAGATCAACTGACAGTTGAGTTTTCACAATGTATTGAAAATAAATTTAAAAAAAACTTACCTACCTCTTTCTCTCTTTCTCTCTTTCTTCCTCTCTCTCTCTCCATTTCTCTCGCTCTTTCTCTCTTTCTCTCTTTCTTTCTCTCTCTCTCTTTTTCTCTTTCTTTCTGTCTCTCTTTCTTTCTTTCTCTCTCTCTCTTTCTTTCTCTCTCCCTCTCTCTCCATTTCTCTCTCTCTCTTTCTTTCTCTCTCTCTTTTTCTCTTTCTTTCTGTCTCCCTTTCTCTCTCACTCTCTCTCTCTCTTTCTCTCTCTTTCTTCCTCTCTCTCTCTCTCTCCATTTCTCTCTCTTTCTCTCTTTCTTTCTCTCTCTCTCTCTTTCTCTTTCTTTCTGTCTCTCTTTCTTTCTCTTTCTTTCTCTTTTTCTTTCTTTCTCTCTTTCTCTTTCTCTTTCTCTCTTTCTCTCTGTCACTCTGTGTGTGTGTCTGTCTGTCTGTCTGTCTCTCATTCACTTAATCAGTCTCTATCTATCTGTCTCTCCCTCCCTCTCTCTGTCTCTCCCTGTCTCTGTGTGTGTCACTCTCTCTGATTCTCTCCCTCCCTCCCTCTCTCTGTATGTCTGTCTCTCTCTCTTTCCCCGTCTGTCTCCGATTCAATCCCTCCCTGTGTCATTCTCTATCTGTGTCTCTCTCCGTCTCTCTCCCTCCCTCTCCTTCTCTCTGTCTCTGTCTGTCTCTCTGTCTTTCCCTCCCTCCCCTTCTGTCTCTCTCTGTGTCTGTCAGTCACTCCCTCTCCTTGTGCGGCGGGAGCTGCACGTTCTGGGGCTGCGTGGCTGGGAGGGAGGTGAACGCGCGGCCCCAGAACGTAAGCCGTGGTGCCCGCCGGAGGGAGCCGCGATGGAGCCGCAACCGGCTTCCCTGCCTGACGCCCCTGCCGGGCGACCTGCCGGGCGACCTTGTGCGAGCACCCAAGGCTACCGTCATCTTAAGCACCACCGAGGCTGTCGCCCAGCAGGTCGCCCGGCAGGGGCGTCAGGCAGGGAAGCCGGTCGCGTCTCTATCGCGGCTCCCTCCGGCAGGCACCAAGCGCACGTTCTGGGGCCGCACATCCACCTCCCTCCCAGCCACACAGCCCCAGAGACAGAGGGAGGAAGGGAGGGCCACATTTACACAGAGCAGGGAGGGCTGTTGGAGGGCCGTATTAAACCGACCCCCGGGCCGCAAATGGCCAGCGGGCCGGACTTTGGACATGCCTGTTCTATGCAGTAAACATAGAACAATTGGAAGTGGCCAAGTGGTCTGCAATGCTTACATTGAGGAAAGCACATGAATGGGATAATGTCTTGATGATTCATAAAGATTTAGTGGAACTAAACTTACAGAATTGGTTGAAAGCCGTTTTGCACTTTTTAAAGTTAATTTATTTATCCTTACTAGCAGGTTATGCTTTCAATTTCTGTACCTTAATGTTTTTTTTTGGGGGGGGGGTTTACATTTACAATTTATTCATAAAACTCAAATCTTCTTGTCATTCAAGGACAATTTTTAGTAACAATGTAATAATGTAATGATTGTTTTACAATAATACAATAATACAATAGCAGAGTTGGAAGGGACCTTGTAGGTCTTCTAGTCCAACCCCCTGCATGGGCAGGAATCTTATACCATTTCAGACAAATGGCTGTCTAACATCTTTTTAAAGACTTCCAGGGTTGGGGCATTCACAACTGCTGGAGGCAAGCTGTTCCAGAGGTTAATTGTTCTTACTGTTAGGAAATTTCTCCTTAGTTCTAAGTTGCTTCTCTCCTTGGTTAGTTTCCACCCATTGCTCCTTGTCCTGCCCCCAGGTGTCTTGGAGAAAAGTTTGACTCCCTCTTCTTTGTGGCACCCTCTGAGATATCGGAACACTGCTATCATGTCTCCCCTGGTCCTTCTCTTCATCAAACTAGACATACCCAGTTCCTGCAGCCGTTCTTCATATGTCTTAGTCTCCAGTCCTCTAATCATCTTGGTTGCTCTTCTTTGCACTCTTTCCAGAGTCTCCACGTCTTTTCTACATCGTGGCGACCAAAACTGTATGCAGTATTCCAAGTGTGGCCTTACCAAGGCACTATACAGTGGCATTAACACTTCACGCGATCTAGATTCTATCCCTCTGTTGATGCAGCCTAGAACTGTGTTGGCTTTTTTGGCAGCTGCTGCACACTGCTGGCTCATATTTAAATGGTTGTCCACTAGGATTCCGAGATCCCTCTCACAGTTGCTACTATTGAGCAAGGTACCACCTATACTGTACTTGTGCATTTGGTTTTTCTTGCCTATATGTAGGACCTTACTTTTTTCACAATTGAATTTCATTTTATTAGACAGTGCCCAATGTTCAAGTTTGTCTAGATCCTTCTGTATCTTAAGCCTATCTTCTGGAGTGTTGGCTATTCCTGCCAGCTTGGTGTCGTCTGCGAATTTGATGAGTTCCCCATTTATCCCCTCATCCAAATCGTTGATGAAGATGTTAAAGAGTACTGGGCCTAAAACAGAGCCTTGGGGGACTCCACTGCATACTTCCTTCCATGTAGATGCAGTTCCATTGAGGACTACACGTTGAGTGCGGTTGGTCAGCCAGTTACGAATCCATTTGGTGGTGGTGCTGTCTAACCCACAATTTTCTACTTTATCTAATAGTAGGTTATGGTCTACTTTATCAAATGCCTTACTGAAGTCCAGGTAAATTATATCAACAGCATTCCTCTGGTCCACTGATTTTGTTACTTTGTCAAAGAATGCAATTAGATTCGTCTGGCATGATCTGTTTTTGACAAACCCATGTTGGCTTTTGGCTATTACTTTGTTTGCTTCTAGGTGTTCACTTATTTGTTGTTTAATTATCTTTTCCAGAATCTTTCCTGGTATTGAGGTCAGGCTGATGGGTCTATAGTTTCCTGGATCTGTTTTTTTTCCTTTTTTGAAGATGGGAACCACATCTGCTCTTTTCCAGTCTTCTGGCAGTTCCCCGGTGCTCCAGGATCTCTGAAAGATATAGTTCAGTGGTTCTGAGATCTCGTCTGCCAGTTCCTTCAGAACCCTGGGGTGTAATCCATCCGGTCCTGGTGATTTGAACTCGTCCAGGGCAGACAGGTGCTCACTTACCATTTTCTTCTCTATTTCAACTTGTGTTCCTAATCTGATATTTGTGGTGCTGTTTTTGATTGATTGGACTGTTTTATCCCTTTGTGTAAAGACAGATGCAAAGAAAGAGTTAAATAGTTCTGCTTTCTCCCTGTTGCTTATCATCTTCTTGCCATTTTCTCCCAGCAGTGGACCAATTGTTTCCTTAACTTTTTTCTTATTTTTAACATGTTGGAAGAAGCTTTTTTTGTTATTTTTTACTTTTTTGGCAAGCCTTTCTTCATTGTGAGCCTTAGCTTTCCTCACTTCATCTTTACAGGCTCGGGCTATTTGCTGATATTTTGCCTTGGTTATGTCCCCCTTTTTCCACTTTTTATATTTATCCTTTTTGTCTTTCAATTTGTCAGAGAGTTCTTTATGCAGCCATGCTGGTTTCTTTTGGGAACTGTTATTTTTCTTCTTCATTGGTATTGCGCTGGACTGGGCTTTTATAATCTCATTTTTCAAAATTTCCCAAGCTTCTTGAGTTGTTTTCCCCTTGAGGATTCTCATCCATGGAATCCTTCCCAAGCTCTCTCTGAGTTTGTTGAAATTAGCTCTCTTGAAGTCTAAGACTCTAGTTTGACTTTGTTCAACTACTTTTGTTTGCATAATGTTGAATTCCAGTATTTCATGATCGCTTGCCCCCAAAGTTCCTGTAGCTTCTACACCTTCTATCATTTCCTCTCTGTTAGTGAGAATTAAGTCCAATATTGCTGATCCCCTTGTTCCCTTCTCTACCTTTTGGGAAACAAAGTTGTCTGCTAGGTTTGTTAGGAACCTGTTGGATCTTCCACTTGGTGCAGAGTTTGTTTCCCAATTGATGTCAGGGTAGTTAAAATCTCCCATTACTATTGCAGTGTGCTTCCTACATACCTTAGTTAGCTGGTTAGCAAAAAGTACATCCACTTCCTCTGCTTGGTTGGGTGGCCTGTAGTATAGACCTATGACAATATCATTCCCCCCCCAACCTTTAATATTGACCCAAATACATTCAAGATAGTTCTCATCATTGTTGTGCTCTATTTCTGTAGAGATGTAATTATTTCTTATATATAGTGCAACTCCACCTCCTCTTTTATTTGGTCTATTTCTTTTAAATAATTTAAATCCTTCTAGCTGTATGTTCCATTTGTGGGTTTCATCCCACCAAGTTTCTGTAATGGCAACAATATCGTATCTGCCCTCATTTACTTGAATTTCTAATTCACCCTGTTTATTCCTCATACTCTGTGCATTGGTGTATAGACATTTGAGTCCATTTTGATTGACCCTGTGTTTTCTGTCTACGAAACCTGTGTTATGCCTGACTATGGTTCTCTTTGCCCCTATTTCTTTGCCACTTGTATGGTTCATGTACATGGTATGGCACCCACTGTTAATTGTTTGGTTTTGCTTGACAGCAGTGTTGATAATATTACCTGCACAATTATCTATGTTACACGCACTGATAACCCTATGAATTTTAGTTTGCTGGGGACAGAAATATTCTTTATCTATTGATTCTCTGTCCCCACTATTCAGTTTAAATGTTTAGCCAGGAAATCTGTGAATTTAGTGCCAAGTAACTCAGTCCCTTTCTTGGATGGGTGCAAACCATCTCTTTTGTACAGTTTATCATTGGACCAGCTGCAGGCATCATGACTAATAAGACCAAAGCCTTCCTTTTTACACCACTCCTTTAGCCACACATTAAACTCTGCTATGCGCTGGCCCTTTCCTTTTTGTTCCTTGTATACTGGTATAACCTCTGAGAAGATAAGCCTACAACCTGTACTACTAAGTTCGTACCCCAAACTCTGGAAATCATTCTGCACAGAAGCTACATCTTTTTGGGACAGATCATTTGTGCCAAGATGTATAATAGCATCAACTTCACAGTCCTTACTTGCATTCGTGACTATCTTAAGAATACGCCTCTTGTCTCTGCTGGCTGTAGCACCCGGTAAACATCTGACATCTTTCAAAACCTCCATATCCTTACCTAAGTTTACATCTCTTACGATTGAGTCACCAATCAGGAGGTGACTTCTCTTTTTGGGTACCTTGCTCTTGTTGTGTGACTGATGCATGATCCCTGGTTCACACTTTTGCATTTCTTTTCAAAGTAATTATTTTTTTTCTAAAGGGAAAACAAGGTGCAACAACAAAACTTTGATTGAGAGCAGACTAGAAATGCTTTGTGAGTTGACAGTTAACATATGAGTCCATGGTAAATCAACATAGAGATTAAAATCTGATTAATTTACAATGTCTTTTAGTATTATTTTCTTACTAAATGGATTGTTAAAATAAATGACTTTATGAAAAAAAAATAGTAGGTGATCATCATAAAAAAAAAATCAAACATCCAAAGAAGATTGAAATCATCACATAATTCATAACACTTTTTGGGAAGATCTGGCAGTTTAAAATTTCATCTAGAAGACTTTTTTGGAAACATGGGATACCAACTAAGACACTTTTTGGTGGGACTTGATTTTGTTTGTTTGTTTAAGTAGCTTTACAAAGTTGAAATTGGTGGTTTGCTCCTGATCTTCTTGGGACAACCATTGTAGTAACTTGAGAATAGAGCTGGCAAATAGGCCAATTCTTTATAATTTCTCCCAGAACAAGGAGAAGCCATGAGACCATCTACAAGAATTCCATGCAATTATTCCTTGTAGTCTGTGGTGAGTTTAGTGCTATGAGACATGAGGAAATAGCCATCACTTTGCTGAAGCCAGAGTTGCTATCTTCAAAAGGATACTTGTTACGGTACTTCCTTTTCTAATCACTTTCAAAATTGCTTCTTAACTGCTTTTTTAGATGTTAGGAACCATTAGACTGAATGGTTTTGCAGCCCTGGGTGGGTTTCCTTTAATTATTGGTGAAATAAGTTTTAAATACAAGTTTAATAACTTATTTTTTGTTCTGGAATAATCAGCAAAAGAATGAATAAAATTTTGATTTTAGAAAGTTATAAATGGAGAAATGTGTTTGGGTTTGTGTGATGTATATATACACATACATACATACATACATACATACATACATACATACATACATACATACATACCATATTTTTGGTACAATAAGATGCACTCCCGTCCCCCCCGTCCCGCAAAGTGGGTGGAAATATCTGTGTGTCTTATAGAGCAAATATTGCAGTGGGAGAGAATGGGGGTTGGTGCGGTGCCAATCAGTTGTTCTAGGCAGCGATGATTGGTGGCTAACAGGCAGTGGTGAATGGGCTGCCGTGGCAGTGATTGGGCAGTGGCAGTGATTGGGCGATGGGAAACAGGTGACAGTTAATGGATCATGGTGAATGGGCCGTAGCAGTGGTGAACAGGACATGAATGGGACATGAATAGGTCGTGAACAGGTGGCAGTGGTGGCAAACGGGCTACAGCAAATGGGCAGATTTTTTAAATGTTTCGCCTCTAAAGCTAATGTACATCTTATAGTCTGGGGTGTCTTATAGTCCAAAAAATATGGTGTGTGTGTGTGCGTAATATTATGAGAGGGGGGGGGGGGGAGAGAGAGAGTGAATGGTTAGCAGTGGCCAGAATTACAGAAACAATTTTCTTGATTGACAATCCCAGTAGTTTATTAAACAAGGTTAGAATTCAGACAGTGCTTTCTCTGGTATCAGCTTATGAAGACAGATTGGTGGTGCTTTGATTTATGTTCTTGCTGCTCAAGACAAATGCAGAGAGATGCGAAGTTGTACAGAGCTAGCTATGGTTGAAAGAACTTGTGGGAAGGCAGAGTGGAAAAGTGTTTAAATGTAAAAGTGGACCCAAAGAATAACATATAACGAGGGTGCTTTTGCAGACAGATTGGGTTTTTTTGTGTGTCTACAACAGATGTTTCTTGGCACAGGTAGCAAGAGATGAAAAAGCGCTTCAAGCTAAACAAGCTAAAGTGGTCAAGTCAATTACTGTGCTTTCTCATCCTCCAGCCATAATTTCGGTATCTCTTCTGCCAGTCACCGGTTGCCACTTAAAAATGAAGTGTTCCAATTTGACCTGGAAGATGAATTTTGAATCCAAAATGTCCCCATGCTCTAGGCAACTGTGCCACTACAGAGCAATTCCCATAGGAATTCAGATACAATTTCATCTCTCTGGGGTACCGCCATCTCTGAAAAACAGACTTGGCTAGTAACTTTTA
The DNA here is from genome assembly GCA_039707465.1 of Rhabdophis nuchalis. Classification (NCBI taxonomy): domain Eukaryota; kingdom Metazoa; phylum Chordata; class Lepidosauria; order Squamata; family Natricidae; genus Rhabdophis; species Rhabdophis nuchalis. Next base: position 109,238,056 of record CM077644.1, read on the forward strand.
AAAAAGTCATTAACTACTTTCAAGTTTCATCTTTGATCCATCCTATCCAAATATCCCATCTAAAACTTAAGTAAGATAATAAATGCATGATTGTGATCTTTATGATTTACACATTGACCTTTATGGGTTGCCATTCAGTAGAAATGCTGACCTAAATTTCTGTCTGTCAAGAGATCCAAACGACTAGCCATGACTGAATGTTCTGACTTTTTGCACCTGATCTCAGAGGATAAATCCATAAAAATATAGTCAGCCTCCTGAGTTAAAGTTGGTGATGTCATCTTTCTTATATTATAATGATTATAATATTATACTATTTTTGAACTGACATAAGATGTGGAGAGATGTGCATTGGAACTAGTAGACTAGGTCCTTTCATTTAAGCATCAAAATTAATCATACATTGAAACAGTGAATGGATCTCTACATTTTTCCTGCAAGCATGAAAAACATTCATCCTTTCAAAAATCCAAATAACGCTTGCATTTACAAAAATTTAGAATGATGAATTACAACCCTATACCTTCAATTTAACCAACCTTTTTTTTTTTTCATTTTCCTACTTGGTAGGAATTCGTCCTTCATTTTGAAACAGTGTTATCCTCATACTGGATGAGAGGGAAAGAAAGAGAGAGAAGGAGACAGAGAAGGAAAAGGTGAGAGAGTGGGGGGAGGGAGTGAGGGAGAGGAGGAGATGGAGATCCCATCAATATATCCAGTTCATACATTTTCATATTTCATTAATTGTCTTTTTATTCCAAATACATACCAATTGTTGCATGAACTGCTAATAACACATATTTGTGAGGGCCCCCTCCCCACCTCTCCCTGTCTCATGATAGGATTCTCTTTATAATTGTGAATTGCTTCTTTTTTGTGAAGAAGTTGAAGTAAACAAAGGTTGAAGAAAAGAAGCAGCTTGAACAGGCAAGGTTAATTTACCCTCTCAAGTGTTAGCGGTTACTATGAGGAACCCAAAATGGATGGTTAAAGTACAAATGTATTCAGCCATAATTTTAGAGGCAGGGGTCTTTCAAATTCTACTGCCAGAAACATTTAATCAAGACAAACAATCAGCAAAATTCCATGTTTTTGAATAAGCCACAAAGACTCTAAGCCTCCCCTGTTTATACAATAAGTAAAATGACTGGAATTAATAAAAGAGTCTTAGGCACTAGAAAGATGTTATAGCAACTTGAATTATTATTATTATTATTATTATTATTATTATTATTATTATTATTATTATTATTATTATTATTATTATTATTATTATTATTATTATTATTATTATTATTATTATTATTATTATTATTATTATTATTATTATTATTATTATTTCTAAAAGTGGAAAAGATTAGGAAAAGCTACCCCTGTATCAATGCAAAGTGGATCCATCTATTTCCATAATTTAGGATCCATCCATAAATTGGTATGGCTGATCCATGCACAGGCTTAGTAGATTGCAGCTGTCATTAGAGTTGGCAAACTGTGTTAGGATTGTTGAGCTGAAGTGGGGGGGAAATTAACTAATCCTTCAGTGGCACTTTTACAACTTCCCCCTGCTGGAAGTTCTAATTTGCATCAGCTGGGAGCAGCTTTAGGTAGTCATGGCAACTGCAATGGGAGGCGTGAATGTCCTCCATTCTATTGCACTATTTTGACTTGGTTCATCCTTGTTTATATGACAAAAAACAAAGTTCTTCTATTGGCACCATTGTTCAACTCTTCTAACACTTTACTACCTAATGGACATTATTTGGACATCTGCAATTTTTCTTGGATTTCTTAGAAGCCATGCTTATCACGGCTGATTCGCTCCCACAGAGAGGGACTTCTCCGGGTGCCATCCACTAGACTTCGTCAGCGGGCGACGCCCAGGGGAAGGGCTCTCTCCGTGGCGGGCCCGGTCCTCTGGAACGACCTTCCCCCCGATATTAGGACGACCACGGACCTCCGCTCCTTCCGTCTTAAATTAAAAACTCATCTTTTCTGTCTGGCCGGCCTGGGATAGTCTCTCTGTCTCTGGGGTTTTATTGGGTAGTTTTTAGTATAGTTTAGTTTTAATGGGGAATTTTAGCGCAGGTTAGGTTTAATTTGTTTTTAAGAAATGTCTGTATATTTTTATTGTTTTTATTCTACCTGTGCACCGCCCCGAGTCCCTATGGGGAGAGGGGGCGGTTTATAAATATTAAATTATTATTATTATTATTATTATTATTATTATTATTATTATTATTATCTCACCAATAATAGTATTTAACCATCTTGTTTTCTTTTTTATTGCTTTTGACTTTTCTAAGCAGCAGGTTCTTCTCCAATGACTCTTGGGTGCACAGCATGTGTTCAAAGTATAATAATAATAATAATAAAACTTTATTGCGGTCATAGACCAAAAGACAAGATAAACAAATGACATGTGGATGTACAGCCGGGCCCCACTGAAGGGTGGGAGAAAACAGGCAAAATCGATGGCAAGGACCATTCTGTCAACCGTACCATCTAACCATTACAGAGATCTAAATCTATGGTTTAGGAGTATGATCAATTCGAATTGAGCGTAAATGGAAGATACCATGTAAAGATATAGTACCGTATTCAAGTGCTACCTTCATTATTAGTGCTACTAATTGTGCCACCCTTATCGCGTCCGCAGATAACTGCCTTGCCGCCCTATTCGGGGTGACCCGCTCCCTCCTCCACCAGAGACCGCGAGAAGCCCCTTTGCAGGGGCGAGCAGAGGAATTTGGAGCTTATCTGCAGGACAAAATCACTCAGATTCGGAACGAGTTCCCCTCCACTGAAAGTGGCCCAGTCGGCCTGTCTGATGCCGGTCTTGTGACAACTTCTTGGGAGGAGTTTAACTTTGTTGCTACCGAGGATATGGACAGGTTGTTGAGGAGCCTTAGGGCTACCACATGTTTAATGGACCCATGTCCCTCCTGGCTTGTACTGGCATCCTGGGAGGTGACACGAGGCTGGCTCCAGGGCATTGTGAATTCATCTCTGAGTGAGGGGTCCTTGCCTACCGTCTTGAAAGAGGCGGTGGTGAGGCCCCTCCTCAAGAAGCCATCCCTGGACCCAGCATTATTAGAAAACTATCGTCCAGTCTCCAACCTCCACTTTTTAGCAAAGGTTGTCGAGAGTGTGGTGGCCCAACAGTTTCCTCGACACCTGGAGGAAGTTGATTATCTAGACCCGCGCCAGTCCAGCTTCCGGCCCGGTCACAGTACTGAGACGGCATTGGTCGCGTTGGTGGATGATCTCTGGAGGGCACGGGATAGAGGTTGCTCCTCTATCCTATTCCTATTAGACCTCTCAGCGGCTTTCAATACCATCGACCACGGTATCTTATTGCACCGACTCGGGGTGTTGGGGGTGGGAGGCACTGTTCTGCAGTGGTTCTCATCCTACCTCTCTGGTCGGTTGCAATGGGTGTTGGCAGGAGGGCAGAGGTCGGCCCGGAGGCCCCTCACATGTGGGGTTCCACAAGGGTTGGTCCTCTCGCCACTTCTGTTTAACACCTATATGAAGCCGCTGGGTGAGATCATCCGTGGTTTTGGGGTGGAATACCATCTGTATGCTGACGATACTCAGCTGTACATATCCACCCCAAACCACCCCAACGATGCCGTCGAGGTGCTGTCCCGGTGTCTGGAGGCCGTACGGGGCTGGATGGGTAGCAACAAACTCAGGCTCAACCCGTCCATGTCCGAGTGGCTGTGGTTCCCGGCACCCCGGTACAGCCAGGTAAGTCCAACACTAGCCATTGGGGGCGTACAACTAGCCCCCGTGGAGAGGGCGCACAAATTGGGTGTCCTCCTGGATTCCTGGCTGACCATGGAGGACAATGTGTCGGCCATGGCCAGGGGGGCGTTCTATCAGGTATGCCTGATACACCAGTTGCGCCCCTTACTGGACCAGGGAGCCCTTCGCACAGTCACTCAGGCATTGGTGACATCCCGGCTGGACTACTGCAACCCTCTCTACATGGGGCTCCCCTTGAGGTGCACTCAAAGGTTGCAGTTGGTCCAGAATGCGGCCGCAAGGGTAATTATGGGTGCCTCAAGGCAATCCCACATAACACCTCTCCTGCGTGAGCTGCACTGGCTACCTGTGGCCTTTCGGGTGCGCTTCAAGGTGCTGACGACCATCTTCAAAGTGCTCCATGGCTCGGGGCCTAGCTATATTCGCGACCGCCTCCTGCCCCATACATCCCTTCGACCAATCCGCTCCCACAGAGAGGGCCTTCTCAGGGTACCGTCGGCCGGGTGATGCCGGTTGGCGGTGCCCAGGGGAAGAGCCTTCTCTGTGGCGGGCTCTGCTCTCTGGAACGACCTATCCCCGATCTACGCACCATCGTAGACCTCCGCCTTTTCCGCCAATGTCTTAAAACCCATTTATTTCAACAAGCCGGCCTAGCATAACCCCCGTTCTGACTTTTATATGGATAATTTTTATAGGGATAATTTTTAAATTTTAGAGTTTTATTAATTTTAGCACTGGGAATATTTAATTAGTTTTTAACAATTTTGGATTTTTGTATTTTTTGTATGATTTTAATGATGCCTATGCGCCGCCCTGGGTCCTTTTTTAGGAGAAGGGCGGGGTATAAATTTAATAAAATAAAATAAAAATAAATACTAGTGCAATCTGGTTTTATTTTATCTAGTAATAAATGACCTGTTCTTTTATTAGCCCAGGGGTGGGCAAACTTTGCAACTTTAAGTCTGAAGGACTTCAGCTCCCAGAATTCTCCAGCCAGCTTTGCTGGCTGGAGAATTCTGGGAGCTGAAATCCTTCAGACCTAAAGTTGCAAAGTTTGCCCACCCCTGTATTAGCCGTATTTTAAAGAATTTTCCTGGTACCACAATTGAGAAGCATGATTTTATTTCTTCATTCAGCCTTTTTAAGGACTTAGTGCTTATTGCAAAGCACATTTCTAAAGGCATGTAAGCTTAGATATTATATTCCATTTGCCCCCCTGTACTTTCCTGTATTTTCTTCTATGTCCTTGCACACAATACAGTATTGAAAAAAACTTGAGTTTTTAAAAGCAAGCCTCTGCACATTCTTCTTTCATGCAGTTGTTTCACACAATTGACTGTTTTCTCAAGCATCCAGCTCAAAAGCATTATCACTTTTTTTTCTTCACCTTCAAGACCAGCTACCTGCACAGGAAGGAAATGACAGGGGAACTGGTATTGTCTCACATATATTTGGTGATATGCAAAAATGCAAATAATAACCATGTTTAATTAAAAGTATGAAAACTTGCAATAGCTTTTCTTTATAAATTTTGAAACTCCACCTAGCAATGAACTTCAGATGAGGCCATGGTCAAAATAATTGGTAGATCCAGGGCAATCTAGCTTCAAACTTTGAAGATGGATGAGCACTGAGGGATATTTTTATTCCTATGTTGAATGCTCTCATGTTCTCTTTTACCGCCTTTCTTGTGGATATTTCCAACCTATGTTACATTCTGCTGTTAAAGGTTTCCCTTTTCTTCACTCAATTTTTTGAGATTATCCCTCATTTGTGTGTTCATTAGAAGCAAATCCACAAATCTATTTCCCACACCTTGCAAAGGATTCATGAATTTAAATATATTGAGAAACAGATGGTACAGCTTTCATAGTTATATGTAATACCTGGGAGAATCATAGCTTTGACAATAAAGACTTGTTGTCATTGTGATGTCTCTGCATATTAATTTTTACCTAAATTTCTCACAATCTTTCTCCCAATTGGCAGATGTCTCTTACTACATAGTCATAGTCAATATTCCTCTGAATTTTTGAAGAAGTTAAAACTTCTAACTTGATTCCTTTGCTTGGGCATTTTTTGTCATCCTAACCTGCTATTGTTGTTCTCGTTGTTGTTGTTGTCATTAGTGAGCAGTAATCTGACTTTGGTATATTCATTTTCTAACAAAAGATTCTTAATGTTTTTGTATAGTATTGAATTTTGAAGAGATAAAGCTAATAATATTGGCCTTTTGAAAAGATTTGGACTTCCTTAAAATCCTTTTCAGGAGATCAATACTAGGCTGTCTAGGTAGAATGATTTCAAATAACTTGTTTTTAAAAAGGCCAATCTATATTAGATTGCATCAATATGTTTATGATAATACCAACCAACATCTTATGTACAAAAAAAATATGTGGAATTACTCATTCCTGTGATAGCTGATGCATTTTGTGGTATCTACAATGATAGATGCCAGTCCACCACAGTTTCAAAGTCTCAGTTAACTTTCTATTTACCCTGTTGAAGAACTGTTATCATGTTGGACTCAATATGTCATGGCCCCATCTGAGCCAGGTCCGATGATGATGAGATGAAGCTAGGCCCAATGGATGATAAAGGAGAAGGGCGGGATATAAATTTAATAAAATAAATAAAATAAATAAGGAACAACCAGAGGAGCAGGATGAAGAAGCCCCAGGTCCCACAGGCCTGGAAGGGTTGCCAGCAAAGGAGAGAGGGCACAGGATGACCAAGCAAAGGGGGAAGCGAGGGCAGGCATGGAGCAGAGGAGCAACAGAGCTCCAGCAATGAGCAATTATCTCTCCCACTATCCCCGAGCAAGGAGAATGGAGAGGAAGTGAGATCAGAGCAGGGCAACCCAACAACTAGGGATGAGGGAGTCCCACCCCTTCATAAGGGTCGCCTGGGGAATCAAATTTAAAAAGATGCTGTTGGGAGGGGCACTTGTTGGGAACAAGCATTGCCTTTTTCCAGTCTCATGTGCTGTTACTGACATCTGGATACTTTGCTTGCCTTGCCCTTCTTGCCTTACTTGGCTATGTGTGAGTTCGCAGCAACCCAGCTTTGCTCCGGGTTGTGCTGCAGTCCCAATGAACTCTTCCTGTGAAAAGGATTCCTTTGAACCAAATTCTCTGAACTGGGATGCTCTCAGAACTGTGCTGCTCCTCTGGACTACTAGTAGCCAGGAAGTACCGGAGTTGCCTGTTTAGAGCTTTGTTCCTTGACTTGCAGTGGATGGTGGGACTTTTAGGGGAAATGTGGAGCAGTAAAGGGGAGAGCTACGCCTTTGTTCTGGCTGTGTTGCTTCTGTGCCCAGCCCTGGGTCATCACACAATGTTTGGGGACTGTATGGACAAATGCCCACTGCCTCACCCTGTCTTTAATAAAGATAAAATTTCCCCTCACACATATGTGCTAGTCATTCCTGATTCTAGGGGTGGTGCTCATCTTCATTTCAAAACTGAATAGCCAGCACTGTCTGAAGATGTCTCCATAGTCATATGGCCAGCATGATTAAATGTCGAAGGCACACAGAACACTGTTACCTTCCCACCAAAGGTGTTCCCTATTTTTCTACTTGCATTTTTTACGTGCTTTTGAACTGCTAGGCTGGCAGAAGCTGGGACAAATAAAGGGGGCTCACTCCATTACATGACACTAGGAATTTTAACCACTGAACTGCTGACCTTTTGATTGACAAGCTCAGCATCTTAGCCACTGAGCCACCACATCCTTGTCTTTAATAAATAGAACCAAATCTTCAAGGATATTCATATAATCTCTTTGATCCCAGTATGTGTTACGTTTCCTTCTATTCGCTTAATCTTTGCCAAACATAACATTTTTTTCTCCACCAATGTTCATTATGTGCTCAAAATGCTTTGAACACATCATGCTCTTAATGCTTAAACATATGCTCAAAATATGTGATTTTTTGAGGGCTTGGAGGTCATTCTTTCAAAGGATAAGCAAGTCTTGGTATTTCTAGTCTGTGGTTTTCTTAGCAACCATTCCTCATCCATACTTCAAAGCTGTTTATCTTAATTCTGTCACTTTCATGGAGCACTTTATGACTGCAAAGAGCTTTTCTTCGACTATTGTGATCTTTCTTATCCGAGAAATAAACTTATCCATCATGGCTGTCATCAAATTCCTCTTTAAGACTAATTTTGTCTTTATTTCACCAGTCCATGTGTATTTTTGAACTCAAAAAACCACAATTATCTACTACAGGTAGTCCTCAACCTATGACCACAATTGAGACCTAAATTTCTGTTGCTAAGTGAAACATTTGTTAAGTGAGTTTTTACGATCTTCCTTGCCACCATTGTTAAGTGAATCAATGCAGTTCTTAAGTTAGTCACACAGTTGTTAAGCAATCCTAGAAATAGGAGTGGGCATAGTTATTCAGTGTAGAACACAATCACTGATTTATATGCTTTAGAGGTAGGCTTTGAAAAGATCACTTGGTTGCATATAAAAAGCTAAACGGAAGCTGGAGGCGCTTAAGGAGAAGTTTTGAACTGGTATAAACACCAAATATTACCTTGTGTTAGCATTCAGTGACTTTTGCCTGTGCTGCCTGCATGCTAAATATTCCAAATATACTGCTGGCAGGAACAATTGCTTTCTTTTAATTTTACAGTGAAGCAGCAATAAAATTAGCATTGAACGGCACCCAACAGTACATGTTCCATGTAGAGATTTCCTTTTGGCAGTATTTAATTTACTTTATCATAAACAGCTCTCACTAATTCATTATGATGCAGCAAGAGAAGAGGATGAGTGGAACAGTCATTATTTTAAGAAGGTTTTATTCCCTATTCCTAGAGCACAAATAATGTTAGGTGGAGGGTGAGTTCAGAATGACTGCTTTCCTTTCATTGCACAGGGGATGCCATTGAATTATAGGAGGCACCATATGGGCAATCTTCTTCTATCACTGGCTTATCTGCATGCTCAAGTAGCATCAGGGGTGGGTTTCTACCGGCGTTACTGCCAGTCCGGTGCGCACGTGCCCAGTTGCCTGTAAACAATTCTGTGCATGCACTGAACATAAAAATGTCAAAAAGAATTGCTGCGGCGACTGGGGAACTAGTTTGGGGGCGAGACTGGTTCAGCAATTCAGTCGCAATTTTCACTACCAGTTCACCCAAACCGGTGCAAACCGGTAGCAACTCAACACTGAGTAGCATACTTGTGATGTTTGGTTTGAACAGGCATGTTGCTGACTTGCTAATGTTAAATATGGGTGGGCCAATTTTTATGTGAAATGCATTTCAACAGGCTGGATAATTTTATTCATTATTTTTATATGTAGGACATCTTTCCTCCAAGAATTCTAAATGAAAAGCCACCACTTTTTTTTCCATCATCAACACACTCTGGAAAATTAGTGCTGGAACTATGCCACACACTATGTCTTCCTCTGGCTTGTTTCATTTTGGCCTCCTACTGTGATACTTGAATGACTTGTGAGCTACAGTTTATGGCTTGTTGCAATGTCTGAACCAATCAACTCTGGGTTATTCATCCAACCAATATTACACCTGATATTACGCCTTAGCATAGGTAAAGGTAAGATAAAGGTTCCCCTCGCATATATGTGATAGTTGTTCCTGACTCTAGGGGGCAATGCTCATCTCCGTTTCAAAGCCAAAGAGCCAGCACTCTCCGAAGGATGTCTCCATGATAATGTAGCCAGCATGGCTAAATGCCGAAGGTACACGCTACACTGTTACCTTCCCACTAAAGGTGGTTCCTATTTTTCTACTTGCATTTTTACATGCTTTTGAACTGCTAGGTTGGCAGAAGCTAAAACAAGTAACGGGAGCTCACTCGGTTATGTGGAGCTAGGGATTTGAACCACTGAACTGCCGACCTTTCTGATTGACAAGCTCAGCATCTTAGCCATTGAGCCACTGCGTCCCACTATGCCTTAGCATATGGGTATATAATTGTTTCCCTTGAGTCTAGAGCTATATTTGACCATTGATAGTAGGCTTAGGGATTTACCCTTTCAAAGTAAAAGGGATTTACCCTTTCAAAGTAAAAAATGGACAGAACAAATGCTAAATCTGGTGTCATGTAATAATAATAATAATAAATTTTTATTTCTAACCCGCTCTCTCTCCCCAGAGGGACTCGAGGCGGGGCACAGGAGAATTAAAAAACAATAAACACAGAGTACAAAATTTAAAAACACAATTAAACATATCCTGCGCTAAAAACATCTATAAAAACTAAAAACTGTACATCAAAATGCAATTTAAGTTAAAGCTAGTTAATACATTTGTGTATTAACCATGTTTTATTTCTATCACAAGCAGTTTAGCGGTTTACAGAATCATGAAATTCCTCTTCAAGTCTAGTTCAAAGCCCCTTCCTTGTATATTGAATGACTGGTTCTGGTCCATCCTCCCATTACTTAATCCATATATCAGCCTTTATATATTTGAAGAGTGTCATCATATCGTACTTCAGTGATATTTTCTATAGACTACTTGTAGACTAGCAAGATAGTTTAGTTCATGGTTAAGATACCAGGTTAGAAACTGTGAGACTGGGAATTTTAGTCTCCCCTTAATCATGGAACCAGCTGTATGGGAGTGAATTATACTGGTGATTCTTGTAAATGGTACATGGAAGAAAGTGTGGGCCTTTTGATTCTACTTAATATTTTAATGACTTTCAACATCATCATTCTTGGTATTCTTCATTTTGCTCAATACTTTAATGGTTTTCAGTACCATTGTTCATGTTAGGCTTCCTGTAGGCTACCTGGAAATTGAAAGTTGGGAGGACTATGTTACAAGGATTATAATAATTTTAAGTCAGTGGTTTCAGTTGGCAGTAGTGAAAAAGGAGAATCTGACCTTGGTCCCAAAACTTGCTCCTCTCCCTGATACCTTAGTTATCCCTTCGTCCGATCCGCTCCCACAGAGAGGGCCTTCTCAGGGTGCTGTCGGCCGGGCAATGCCGGTTGGCGACACCCAGGGGAAGGGCCTTCTCTGTAGCGGCCCTACTCTTTGGAACGACTTACCCCCTGAACTACGTACCATCTCTGACCTCCGCCTCTTCCGCCAGTGTCTTAAGACACACCTTTTCCATCAAGCCGGCCTAGCGTTACCTCCCGTTGTGACTGCTCCTAGATAGTTTTAATTCGGGGGATTTTAATCGATTTTAGCACAGGGTAGGAATTTAATATGTTTTTAAATTTTGTATTTTGATATTTGTTATGTTTTAAATTTCCTGTGCGCCGCCCTGGGTCCTTTTAGGAGAAGGTGCGGGGTATAAATCTAAATAAAATAAAAAAAAATCTCTCAAAACGTTGGAATAGATAACCAATTGGCAAGAAGTTGAGGTATGATCAAGCAGAAAATGGAATGGTCTTGAGTCAGTGCCTGCACACTATAAAAGATTGGAAAGAAACTAGCTCAACTTCAAACCTGACAAGGAATGACTATTGTTCTGAAAGCTATCGAAGGCCAGGTTATTGATATATTTGGCTCTATATATAGTTGAAGTGCCTTTGAAGGAGCAGGTAGGTAAGTCCTTCCTACACTTGTGGTTCAAATTATAAAATCAGATGACAAGTATGATTGATGCATCAGTCATGACATTTTGTTGAGTTGAATGTAGTTATTTGTTTCTTTGACATGGACTTTATATAAAACTGCCTTGAAGGTTTCCTAAAATCTACTACTCATGCCTGCTTAATAGCAAATGAGAGCTATTACAGCCATGTAATCTCTCTGTTACAAGTTTGTTTTAAAGTGCAAAGAAATGTGCTAGTAATAAACTATAAAGCCCTATATCATTTGGAATTTTAATGTCATTGAGACTATCCCATTCTAAATAGTATCTGCTTCCCCAAAAGGATCTAGCAGAGTGATCCCTGTCATAGGTCCCAACCCACCAGAAGATAAACAGTTGAGAACCTGGAAACTAACCTGCTTCCTTCTCTGATATAGCTTACTCTTACAGGTAAGGGTGACTCTTGCTTTTATACAGGTACTTCAGGACCTGGAGGTGAATTATGATGGCATTTCATTCTGAACTTGAGAAGTTAATGGCATAGAGGTTGGGTCGTTATGGGTATGTTGTTGATTTGTTAATTAGAAACAGCTGTGCCTGCATGTGTGGTGTATAGTATATGTATGCCCATGCATATGTGTGTGGTCTGCAAGCCCTAGAATTAAATAAATAAAAGAAAACGAACAATGTGAGAGTATCAAGGGCTCAAAACTACATTGAATGATGTTATTACTTTTTACTTATAGATTCAGTACTCCAACTTTTTTAAAAACTCAACTACAGAAATAGAATGGCAATTTATTAAACTCATTCTATTGCTTGTAGTCATGGAATGCACACATACAGCTTTTTCTTGATTATGCCTAGAGAGTTGGCGGTGATTATGTATCTAATCGATCTTTCCCCCTTTAATGCTGCTTTTGCAAACATTCACAATTTAAGAGGAATGGTTAAATGCTGGAGGCAATTAGTAAGTATAATTTAACCAGTGGTTATTTGGGGTATAGAAGGATACGAATAGCTGCAAGGGTTTTTGTTTCTGTCATTCTAATCTATTCTCGGTCTTCTTTTCCCCCCCACAAAACAATATCTGATTAAAATTTAAAGTATTTTCTTATCTTCCTACAAATCCTCTTGAGAAGTTCATTCTGCACAGCAATTTCACTGAAAAATCATGCACAGATGTACACATAGTTATCAGGCTATGCTCTTTGGGGGTTAGCAACATTATGCGGATACAGGAAAAAGGTAGTGAGGAGGAGGAGGAGGAGGTGGTGGTGGTGGTGGAGGAAGAGGAGGAGGAAAGCACCAATTATAAGAAAAGAAAATCTAACTTATTTCAGTCTGGACCAATATGATTAAGTATATTTCCATAATCATATTTCTACCACATCCGTATACCTACTAATACACTGCTTTCTGTCTTTTAAACACCTCACCTTTTACAGAAATAAGAGAGAATTAAATGCATGTTGTACATTTGCTTGCAGTATGAATTTTTCAATGTTATTTTAATTTCTATAATTGTATAATTAATTATAATGATAATTTCTATAATTCTATAATATCTATTTGTAGATACGGAATGAGAAAAACTGAAAATTAACTTTCCCTCTTTTCCAAATATGTTAGGCAGTATAAAAACTCTTTGCTTCCTGCTTAAATTAATATAGTTGATTAGAATAAAACAAAAATATGCATAATGTTACTGCGCCTGGATTAATTTCAATAATACGTGGGGAGGGGGTTCAAAAAGTGCTCTCAAAGACTGATGGATGAATTGTTTATTTGACTATAGTACTTAGTTCGTGATAGGGGAGTGTTTGCTGTCACAATCTACAATATGGTGCATATGGTATCATGACCAAAACCTCTTCCATTTTAAAGAAACTATGCAGCAACAGAGACAAAAGCATGTTTTAAGCCTGAGAAATTAGGAAAGCATAAGAAAAGAACTTAGACTGATTCCACCTTACTCCTTGGAGTATTAGTTTAAGAGGATAAGAAAATACAGTCAAGGTTTCACACTTAGAATAACTTTATTGTCACTAATCGACATACATTAAAATGAAATTATGTTGCTGGCCACCACCACCACCCCGCCCCCAGTTTACTGAATGTCACGTGACAAAGTGACAATGTGAGTTTGACACCCAATGTTACAGACTCTTCAAGATTCAGTCACTATAACCTATTATCAATGTCCGAAACTGCCTGCCATTCAAGGTGGTCACAATGCACTGTTTTGGAGTTGCCACACATGTATAGGGGAAGGGGGATTATTGGGGCCACAGATGGGTGTCTGGTGATGGGACTCATGCTGGGAGAGGAGCCAGGAAGGCAAGCCAGCTGCAGTCAATTCAGAAGCCATCCAGGCCTGAAGAGTGCTTGCTGGAGCCAGCGAGGGAGCAAACAGGATCAGGTGGAATGAGCATACTGAGTCCGTATAGCCAGCTGGCTAGCAGAAGCCAGTAATGCTGGCTAGAAACCTTTTACTCTATTGTTCACCACGTGCCAAGCTGAGACTCCAATAAAGAGACCTGTTCTACTCACAGTGTGGCCTCTTGTTTGACTGGCTTGGTTTGGAACCTATATCAATAGAGTTCCAGTCAAACATGGGAAGATCTTTCCACACCTGCTCTATCTCAGAGGGTTGCTAACAGTGGTGGGATACGACCGGTATGCCCTGGTATTGGTGTACCGGTGCCTGCTGGGAGCACCAGGTACCATTCCAGTGTGGTGCTCCAGAGGACCCACCTGCCCGTGCTCCTTACCTGTATTTCAGCTGTTCGGGGCTTCCATGAATGCGCATGCATGATGCTCCACCGAGTGTGTGTGTGTATTGGATAGGTATATATTTTGAGGTTTTTCTACTGGCCAGAATTGATCACACTTTTCCTAAACCTTTAATTTAAGAAATACTTGCTTAAGTTTATAAAATGATTGACTGGTTGTTGGTTTTATTTTTTTCCTGGCCTGAGCAGTACTGCATTGTTTTGTCAACTTCAGCCCTTACACAAGCTAAGGATGTATAAATTTGTGCCTGTAAGCTGTGTACTTTTGCGTTGAAAGCCTTTAATACTTTATGTGAACAATGCAGTATATCCTGAATTTCTCTAAGGAATACAAATGTTGTATTCGGGTAATCAAAGCAGTTTTGCTACCTATTTTCACATGAGTGATCAACTTAACACTGCATGATCAAAAATGGTTGCTTAATATTGTGAACTCTAAGGATTTATCAGATAAGATTCAGCATGCATGCAAAGGCCTTCCCGTTGAACTGTTCTCTTTATTTCCAGCATAGTAAGGATAGAAAGATATTAGACTGATTCTTTGAGTCAGCTAACCATTCAAACAGCATTCGACTAATGTCTACACTGTGTGTTTCACTTCCCCCTGTCTCCTGGAGACTACCTTCTAAGGAAAATGGAATGTAGTATTTTGCTTAGCCGTTATTACCACGGTTAAGTTGTATGTTTGGAAAATCACATGGTGGACATTGTTTATATTCTCCATTCTGTCTCACTTGCTAATAACATACATTTAAGTGAGTCATTGTACTCATTTTCAGGATGCATATCAAACACATTTCACAGCAACGGGAAAAAGAAAGCATATCTAAATGGAAGAAGCAATGTAATATAGTAGAACTGAACTGTGAGGTTGGGAAGATTTAATTTCAAATATTCACTTGAGAATGGAGTCAATATCTGTGGAGTCCCATCCATACTGTCTCACAGAAGGAATGCCAATATGTGTCACTTAAACTCTTTGAGAAAAGGTAAGATGCAAATGCGTAACAGGTATGGTAGATTGCATATAATCTAGTTAGACATTTCAAATAGTATCAGTTAGTACGGCATAAGGACTGAACAGTTTATCCTACCATTTTCATAATCCCTTTTCCATTTAGCAAGTAACAGAGATTAAAAATACAATTTAGTTTCACATAATTTCATATGAGGCATGAGCTTCCTTTTAAAAAGATACATCACTGCCTTAGAGCAGATTTTTAAAAGAAGTGTCTGCGGCTCTGTCACCACTTTAAACAGATCATGGACATTCTCAACATCACGATCCTCATCTTAAAGTTAGGAATGTGTAGATTGATGTAGATCTGAACTGTTTCAAATATTCACACATTCATTTCTGGGGGAAAGAATGGGAAATTCATTTTTTTTTTGAAGTTCTGCATGAAGACTAAGTAAGATCTTGGTGCTTATTAATTCATTTTGAAAATGGCAAAAATACTCCAGGGCCTTACATTAGTGACAAAAATCTTCAGATGTGGATTTTACCTCTGCTGAAATGACCAAGTGACTCTGTTATATTAGAGTCTCATGAACATTCAAGGAAGTGCTATAAAGGATACCTTTCTGTTGAAATTGCTTTATTTCCATGAATATAGGTGTAGGATTTTTTATGAAAACAAGGGAAAAGGTAAAAAAAAACAACCCAGACACTTCAATCTTTTCAAAATTGACTGACCTTTTTTTTTTAAAAAGGTATGAGCTAAGTCCATACTTCTACAATCTTGATGGATCTGCTGGAAATGAAAAATCAGAAATCATATCCAACCAAATGAGAGGTATAATTATTTTACAGCCTTTTTAAATGTCAAATAATATCACCTTTACATCTTATGCAAAATAAACCTGATTATTATAAACCAAACTACTAAATTCCTGTCCTTTGAGACATAGTATTGAAGACATAAAAGTGTCTTTCATACTGTACTACACCTAATACCCAACAGCCTCAATGATGTGAAGCCAAATAATTTCAAAAGATTATAAAATGGTACAAGTTGTTTCTTTATCAAGCAAAGCTTCTCAAATATGAACTTATGACTCTGTTGGTTTTTAAATAAATGGCAACCTTTTGTAATCTTGCTCCTTATTTTCTATTGGAAGTTTCATATTTTCAACCAAAAGAGAAAATATTTCCTCCAATTTTCCTCAGTCATATATTGATTGCATACACACTTTTATTCATCTGAATAAACTGTTTCAGCTTTACATGTCTACAATAAAAACTAGACACTTAACAGAGAGAGAAAGAGAAATATATTTCATTAAACATATATTGCTATATTAAATGAATACAGTGCAGCAATTTTTCTCTTTCTCTCCCATTCACTCACTCACTCACTCACACACACACACACACACATCTACACAAGATACACACACCATTCCACACGTTTCCTTCCAGTAACCAGCTTGATAACAAATTATTTCTGGGAGATGTGTATAGGTATATGCGTATAGTATATAACAGGGGTAGTTAACCTTTTTATACTTAACGCCCACTTTTGTATCTCTGTTAGTAGTAAAATTTTCTAACCGCCCACCGGTTACACATTAATGGTGATTTATGAAGTAGGGAAGTCAATTAAATAAAAAAAGGGAAGTGCTTCAGTATCGGACAAAACCCCTACCGCCCACAATGAAAGCTGGAATGTCCACTAGTGGGTGGTAGGGACCAGGTTGACTACCACTGGTATATAAGTATACACACACATACATACACTATGTCAGTGGTGGGGTTCACATTTTTTTACTACCAGTTCTGTGGGTATGGCTTGGTGAGTGTGGAAGGGGAAGGATACTGTAAAATCTCCATTCCCTCCCCACTCCAGGGGAAGGTTACTGCAAAATCCCCATTCCCTCCTGAATAACTGGGACTGGAGAGGCAGAGAATAGATGGGGCGGGGCCAGTAAGAGATGGTATTTACCGGTTCTCTGAACTACCATATTTTTCGGAGTATAAGACACACCGGAGTATAAGACACACCCAGGTTTTGAAGAGGCAAATTTTTTAAAAAGTAGGTAGGTAGATAGAGGGATAGAGAGGGAGAGAAAGAGAGAGAAATACAGTAGGTAGTAGGGAAAGAGAGAGAGAGTAGTTAGGTATGTAGGTAGGTATGTAGGTAAGTAGAGGGGGAGAGAGAAATAAATAAATACACTAAGTAGGTAGGTAGGGAGACAGAGTGTGTAGTTAGGTAGGTAGGTAGATAAAGGAATAGGGAGAAAGAGAGAAATACAGTAGGTAGGTAAGTAGGGAGAGATAGTGTGTGTAGATAGATAAGTAGGTAGAGGGATAGAGAGAGAGAAATAGAGAGAGAGAGAGAAATACAGTAGATAGGTAGGGAGAGAGAGAGTAGGTAGATAGAGGGAGAGGGAGAGAAATACAGTAGGTAGGTAGGTAGGGAGAGAGAGAGTGTGTAGATAGATAGGTAGAGGGATAGAGAGAGAAAAATAGAGAGAAATAGAGAGAGAGAGAGAAATACAGTAGATAGGTAGGGAGAGAAAGAGAGAGAGAGAGTAGGTAGGTAGGTAGATGTTTCCAGATGTATTTACCCATGTGCTGGAGAAGGAAATCACTGACCACCTTTGGAACAAATCTTTGTTTCTGCAGGCACAGTACTTGACCAACGTAATTCTCATCAATCACTCTAACTAAACAGCTTTCCGAAAGGGGGGGAAAAACCCTTTTTGCACTGTGCAAGCCTCCCCCAAACGGCCTGTTTTTTTGCCAAAATGGGCCTGTTTTTTTTCAAATAAAAGGCATGAACAGCCTTGGGGGGGGGCTTGCAGAGTGCTCCTGGGGGGTGGGGGGCCCAAAATGAGGAAAAATGGCCTGGTTTTTTTTCGTGAAAACGGGCCATTTTTTGATCAAAAAATAGCATGCATAGCCTTATGGAGGCTTATAGAGTGCTGCTCCTGTTTTTTGCTCCTTTCTGCACTCCCCAGCCCCCAGGAGCTCTCTGGAAGCCTCCATAAGGGTATGTGTGTGGCCATTTTGTTGAAGGGGTGGGGTTTCAGGAGGCAAAAAATGCTGTATTTGATGTTTAAGATGCACCCAGATTTTCAGCTTCTTTTTAGAGGAAAAAAGGTGTGTATTATACTCCGAAAAATACGGTACTCAAAATTTCCACTACTGATTCTCCAGAACTGATCTGAACCTGCTGAATACCACCTCTGCACTATGTGTCTGTGTATACACATACATGCATACGCACATACATACACTCACAGAGATAAAGAGTCAAGGAATATTATTAGTTGAATATTCTGTTTATATTAGTTAAATATGAAAAAGGAGAACTGAGCCAAATTTATCTCTGTTTCCTGTACATTGCTACCAACTTTAAAGATCAGAACACAAAACCAAGAATAAAATAGGAAGCTTTGCATCTCTTTATATACAAAGCCTTTCTGGAAACCATATTCATGATTCTCTCTGTTGCTATAATTACAGTGAAATCAAATGGCTCGAGACATTTAAGCCATAAACAGTAAAAAAAAATAACCTAGCAATTTTTCAGTATGATTTTTGTTGTTGTTCTTAAATACTGTAATGAACATTGCAAAAAAAATCAGTAAGTTCCTATTGAGGTGTGTGTGTGTGTGTGTGTGTGTGTGTGTGTGTGTGTGTGTAGATTGAGTTCAGGAAATACTTTAAATGGTCCTTTTGGAAGGATTAGAAAGAAATCTCAGTAACAGTGTTCAAAAGAATCATCCATAGATTCCATAGAACTATTGAAAATAGAAACATTTCCTTCTGCTTTCTAATGATCCAGCAGTGGAAAGCATCAAATATTTGGCTTTTATTCCTCTAACTTACAAAGTGGTTTTCCACACCTTTAGCCAACCTCATTCTATTGATTTGCTTACCCACAAATAATAGATAGGTAGTTGCATACCATATCTGAAACAGATTTTAATAAAAAAAAAACCTTTAGTGCACATTTTAGCTTCATATTTACATCTTCCTCACCAGCAGTTTTTTTCTGCCAAAGTTTTCCTTTTTCTAAATGTTCTGTGATTAATGATGATTTTTTTTCCTCCAAGAAATAAATAAGCAAAATTGAGTGTCACTATATATTATGGAAAATGTTTGTCAGAAAGACAGCTATTCAGCACAGCTCCCTTCTGCACTATTTTCTTCCCTTTCAGATGGCAGAAAGTGCATAAGGAAAAAAAAAGCTTAATGGTAAACAAACATTATTTATTTCTCTTATAGCATTAGAAGAAAGCTGATAAACACCATTTTATGTGTTAGACTGTGCTGTATTTCATTTATAATTATTTAACTTTGTATGTAGGAATGTCTTTTATATAGACTTTTGTGTTGAGACAGCCAAATATACTGTAGATAACATTCCTATATAAACTGTATATCTAAGCCCATGGTAATAGTTTTAAGAAATCAAAATATATCACTTTTCTTCTTTCAGATTTCTTACTCTTATAAATCCTTTAAATATGAAGCAACATTGCAAATAAATGGAGGGCTACTTGGGTCTAGTGCAGGGGTTCCCAAACTTGGCAACTTTAAGACTTGTGGACTTCAACTCTCAGAATTCACTCTCAGCATAGCTGGCTGGAGAATTCTGGAAGTTGAAGTCCACAAGTCTTAAAGTTGCCAAGTTTGGGAACCCCTGGTCTAGTGGTTAAGGCACCAGGCTAGAAAGCTGGAGACCTTGGCTTCAAGCTCCTCCTTAGCTATGGCCAATTGGATATCCTTGGGCCACTCACAGTCCATCAGCCCAATTCACCTCATAAAGTTGTTGTGGGACAAATAGGAGGAGGAAAGTGTTGGATATTGTAAAAAAAAAGGTAGGGTAAATAAATAAAATAAAGAATAAATACATTAAAAGTATGTTATCATTTCTTCCACATTATTTACAATAATTGCCACCACTTCTACTTTAAATCAAATTTGAAATGGATGTGGAGGTTCTTGGTCAGGCTGTAACTTTGAAGAACCTTAAGAAAAGTCCTAGGGCCTTTAATTAGACTTAGGGAATATCTCAGAAGAATTTTCCACATTGTTTGACTCCCATTAAAAGAAAATCCAAGAAACAGTTGGAGCTGTCAGGCATAAGTAATCAGCAGCCAGGAATATAGTTCAAAAACACCAGTTTACTTCATGCTATCTATTCACAAGAATCCTATCTACTTGTGGTCAAGGCAAATTTGCACCAGAGAAGAGACAATGGATTTCAGGAATGAACTTAGGTTTCTTACAAGAGTGTAGTGATTCCAAACTGATGATCATTTAAACCTACTCTCAGGCTCAGTTATATAGGAATCTCTCTTTGAACTATTTTTTTTCCTGAAAAATAAATGCACATTGAGTCAGTACACTGGCTCCTGATAAAAATACGTTTATGAGAAAATGCTCCTTGCCTACGATGGGCCAAATTAGTGAGACTCCATAATTATTTTCCCTTGATTCAAGGAAGATTTTAACTTTCTCTATAATTTGATAGCTATTAGTTTGATTAAGGGTGTACATAGATGCTGGGAAGCTATACAGGCAGGAAGAAAATGAAAATTTAATCAAGAACTTTCCAACTGCTATGTCATTCTATAGCCTACATAGCCTAAAAGCCCTGTACAGCATATATGTGTGTGTGTGTGTGTGTGTGTGTGTGCAAAGGTCTTCCCATTGAATTGTTCATTCACTGCAAAATAATAGTAAACGTAATCTTCTTGGACTGGAATAGGGAAGTACAATCAGTCCCTAAAGCTGCATTAAATCATTCTCCCAAACCCCAAAGCTTTGGTATGGACCCAAGATCCTTCTAATAGTTGCCTCCAAATTATATTTTTTACAGGATGATTCAAGGTAATGATTAAATACATGGGTAATACACATATTAACTTTTTATAATGGAATATCATTAATAAATCTGAACATTTTAAATTAAAAAATATTTCACTGCTATCCTGGACCTATCTACTTCTTTATTCTAGCCGTTTTTACTTTTTGGAGTAGCTCCTACCAAGCCACTCAAACACAAATGAACCTCTTAGCCTAAAAAACAAAAGAGAATGAAAAAAGTTATTCTAATCTCACCAGTAAAGAGATGAAGTACAGATATATTAAGCAAGCGAAACATTCTAAAAAGTTTGGGGAACAGGAAACTAAATAACATTCAGCAAATAACTAGTTATTTTGGAGGGAGGAGTATGCAATTGGGAAAAATCAACAGTTAAATAAAATAGAATTTTTTTAAAATTCAAAATGCATTGAATTTGTAATACAATATTAAATGCAAGTTATGAAAATATATCCTTCCTGGTGATTAAATGAACACATTCACTCACACACACAATGAAATTTTCATCTTCAGGGTTTTTGTTTTTTTTTGTTTTTTTTACATCAAAAGTCCATTTCATTTCAACCAAGAATGCCATGAGCTGCTAAGAGAATTAATTTTAACTCTGGGTGCATTTTAGATGCTTTTCACCGCTTGCAGCAAGGTGAATAGCTCTGTCATACTGCAGATTTAAATATACCTATTTTAGTTTAGTCAGCATGAAATATGCCAGTAAATATATTCTGCTCACTTCCAAAACCCGTCTAAATGATGAAACGTGAAAAGAATTACTTCTGTGTGCAGAACAGCTGATCAACAATCATGTCAAAAGTTCATGGCCAAAGGAGAAGAAAACATTGCACAGGGCACACTTCCAAACAAAATGATAAATCATTATGAATGTTCTGTCATTTTAAACGAAAAAGTATTAGTTTGCTTTACATTAGATTTGTGATGATTACAATAATCCAATTCCTATTACTGCACCATGTTAGCTTGTCTTCATTGCCCCTTAATATAATATTATGGCAATATTTTGTATTGCCATAAAATAAAGGTAAACTGGAATATTACATGCATCAGCACTTTAAGTTGGGGAAAGAATGCATTGCACTCTTTCAGCAGCTGCTTTACATATTTATATTATGGGACAATAGCAATTGATTTATTTGTTGGGAAATGAATATCAATCTTCTGGGTAATCTTGCAGACACAAACCAGGACCCAAAGGTGTGATACAATGATGGGGGTGTTCTCGTAACCCATAACTATATAATAAATTACATAACCAAGGAGCCATTGTTATACAAGCTGGACAATGAGACTCAAATTCCATTCTCCTCTTATAGCAATAGCATATAATGTATAATGCTTCACAGTGATTTACAGCCCTCTCTAAGCGGTTGAAAGAATCAGCATATTTTCCCCAAAAATCTGGGTCCCCATTTTACCCACCTAAAAAATGTGGAAGGCTGAGTCAACCTTGAGCAGTTGAGAATGTTGAACTGCTGGCAGTGGCAGTCAGCAGAAGTAGCTGCAATACTGCATTCTAACCACTGTCCCATCTTTCATCTAAAGAAGAGTTAGTATCTGGAATTGGAAATGGAACAAAAAGATTCTATAGGAACTGTAGTGTAAATCTGTCATTATTACATTAGGTAGTATAATGATGGTATTTGTATATTGAATTTCAGGGAAGCTTGGCATCCTTCACCTGCTTAGCAAGGGCTTTTCAAATTTCCAAGAAATACCAGTGTATCAATAATACATTTGCCCGCACTTAACTAAGTGTTGTAAAGTGAGTGTGGAGAACCTGCAGTTGATGAAATTATGGCTCTCAACTGCCAGTGTGCAATTGGCACTTTCCACTGCTTACATCTCTGATTTTAGCCAGCACCTGAAAACTGAATAAAACATTCCCTGGAGAAGTAAAGCATTTGGAACTAAATGCAGATAGGTTCTACCTGTCAGTGGAGATTGTGTGCTATTAGAGATGGAGATTCAACATTCATACTGCTGTATAACTGCAAGTTCTCTTAGATGATACTCCAATTGATGGATGATATTCTCTTCCTGGATAGCAAGGAAGGGGACACAAAACTACTGTGAGAAAAAATAGCTGGAGTCATTTGCTAGTTTCTTTGGTTTTATATATAAGGAAAAGTCATTTGTTTATCCCTGCCTTGTACATCTAGCAATATGTCATACAATCTTTTGCAATGGATTTCATTTCTGTTGCTTCTATGAAGGGCACAACAGGTTCTACTGTTGATAAATGGATCTGGAAGATATTTTCTATGGCTAGAAGCCTTGAAAGTCACTAGCATAATGAAATGATTATTATTTGCTTAATGTTACCCAAGAGACTGCAGTTATTATAGGTATTTCTTTCTTTGAAGAGAGTGAATTAAAATCTCTTCCTCTCCATGTCAAGTGCATCATTATGGACTTACTTCATTTTAAGGAATATGTTAAATTTGTGATCTAAGGAAAACAATCCTTATCACAATGACTCCTCAATTAGCTTTTAAATATTAAATATTGTTCCCATGAGGTAATGGGCAATGCTTCTATTGTATATGGAAACCAAAGCAAAGCAACTCCTGTCTCACATATACAAATATCATGAGATAATGGCTTGTTCATTTTTTTTTAATAGATGATAGCATTTAGTGCCTAATGTAGCCCAGTCTAATTTGCTCTGTTGATATAGATTACCATACATTACAAAGTCCTTTCTTTCATTGATAGCACAATGTGAGTAACAGTGTTTGAATGCTACCTTCCCTCTGTGGCTTAGAACAATCCGTGCTGATTTAGTGAAGTACACCTTTGTGCATTGCGGCTATTCTATTCCAGTGAAGTTATGGGTCAAATGATCCATTGAGCTAAATCCTACCACTTATCTTCATGAAATTTTTCACTGCCTATAAAGGCCTCTTTTTAGTTTTGTTACTACAAGACAACAGATTTGGAGAACGGTGTTTTTCAGCAGCAAGTTTAGGTTGTAACGGCATGCAACACTAATCAGAGACTATAATAATTTATTCTTTATATGGCAATAAATAACAAAACAAAAGTAGAAAGTGAGATCTACTATTAGGAAGAAAAACCATGGATGGATGGATGGTAGGTAGTAGATGATAGATAGACAGACAGACAGACAGACAGACAGACAGACAGGTAGGTAGAGAGAGAGACGCAAAGATGGATGGATTGATGGAAGGATGGATGAATGAATAGATGGATGATAGATAGACAGATAGAAAGACAGACGGACAGACAAACAGACAGACAGAAATAATTTTTTTGTTAAAGTGAAAATTTTAGGCCTTTTTATTAAGAACAAAGCTGGGGGAGGCAGGAATTTGTTGAATTGGCAAACAAGTCTTCCCCCCCCAAAAAAAAGCCTTATTAGTGTTCTTAGGACATCTTAAGTTAATTACGTCTGTTTCAAGGTTACACTTGGAGTTATTTCATTTCGCTCATACATTATTTATTATATTTATATTTCTGTCCAATGATTGAAATTTGTTGCACTGTTTAGATTTTTTTTAAAGTGCAAGGCACTATTAGAAAAGCAAAAAGAATGAGGAATCAAACACTGAAGACTCTAAGCCCAGTAGATGGAATGGAAGTTAAGTAAAACATGACATGCACTAATTTAGTAAAAGAAGAGAAATCACAAAACAGTTTCTGATACTTCAAGAGAGGCTCTTAGTCTTGGGGTTGTTGAACAGATGTAGTCAAACTCAACTATGCTGGACTACATTGTCTGGCAACTACCATGACTCATCACATATTCTCACCTTAAAGTACTGGATCTGCTAAACAAATGTTTGAATTCCCTACAGTAACCCTTTTGCAATATAATTTCAGAAAATTAAATCAGGAGATCTAAATAAGTATCTGGGAAATGCAGTGTAGTGCTTTAGTAATTCACAGCTTGATGATTTTCTTGCAGATGTTTCTCTATTCAGGGTGATGTTACCTAGTTTGGTATGAAACATCTGCAAGAAAACCATAAAGCTCAGAGAGGACCAAGATTTCTACAATTTAGCCCTGAGCTACAAATATTGTCGTCTATCCGTATAGTTCACAGTGCCTCCAGTATAGCATGGTTAACATCAAATATGAACAATAGCACACCTTGTGCTGATCACATTACATTACATTATTTATTTAATTAATTAATATGGGGCATCAGATTACAACATTAATGCATAGAATGCTGTATTATTCTGCTCACTTCAGTTCAATGACCTACTACACAGTTCTTATCTGAAGGTTCGATGGGAACTACTGTGGCTTGAAACTGTGACCAGTGGCTTGTCCTGATACTTCCAGAATTAAGGTCTGCTCATTTATGTTCCTGTTCAGGAAATTTCCTATTTTCTACACTTCAACATGGTGACTGACACTAATGACACTAGCCCATTGTCAATGCTATCAGAAGTAATTTAGGGACTAGGCCAGTGGTGGGTTTCAAATTTTTTAGAACCTACTCTGTAGGTGTGGCCTATTTTGTGGGCATGGCTTGGCAGTCATGTGACAGGGTGGGAGTGGCCACCTTTTAAAATGTGGTGAAACTCATTTAACAACGCTCTTGCTTAGCAACCCAAATTTTGGACTCAATTGTGATGATAAATTCTTTCTTTCTTTCTTTCTTTCTTTCTTTCTTTCTTTCTTTCTTTCTTTCTTTCTTTCTTTCTTTCTTTCTTTCTTTCTTTCCTTTCCTTTCCTTTCTTTTCTTCCTTCCTTTCCTTTCCGTTGGGTCACTGGCAGTGGCGGGCCAGATTTACTTCCAGGTACGCCGGTGGAACCCCCTCTCACCGGTTCTCTAAATTTCACCAACCGGCTCTCGCGAGTAGGTGCGAGCCTGCAGAAACCCACCACTGGACTAGGCCACACAATTTCTTCCACATAAATACAAAATGATGAACAAAACTGGTATTTGTTCTCAATCTCCACAAAGAAAGCAAAACAAATTCTGAAGGAAAGGTACTTGTTTTAAAAAAAAATGAAATAAGTCTGTTTCTCTAGAGGTCATATTTCTGTTTCCAGCATTATCCAAACTCCACAAATGAAGTACTAAAACAACAACCCTAAAATTAGATAAAGTGATACATGAAAATTTCCATCTAAGGCAGGGGTGTGAAACTCGATTCCATTTATATATCCATCAGGATTGTGTTTGAGCTTGGAGGCCAGGTGGTATGGCAAGGGTGGGCATGGCCAGTTTCACATCATTCGTGCTGCCAGGGGTCTGAGTGCTCTGCCAGCAAAAACAGGCTCCCGAGCTCCATTTTCAGCTGTGACAGCTCCCTGCAACTCTCTGCCAGCAAAAATGGCATTCTGCAACCCTGCCAGTGAAAATGGAGCTCAGGAGGGCTGGTTGTGACCTTCCAAAGCTTTATTTTCTCTGGTAGAGGCCTTCACTCTTCCCAGGGTGGCCTCATGGGCCAGATCTGGTCCCAAGGCCTTGAGTTTGACACCCGATCTAAGGCAAGGCTTTTCAAATTAACAGGAAACATTGAATACACATAATTAATCCTTATGTATTAGAGTGTTCCACTCTGGGGAGAAAAATCTTTCTGTAATGAGCTAATAGTGTTAAATTTAGGTTTCTTGAAAGAATAATTTGTTCCTTATTATGACATGTGACAGGACTAAAATCTTATCTTTCTACAGAAAAATTAAAACCGGAACCCATTCATTTAAACTCAATTGAATTAGGTAGAAGTGAATTTACTGCTGAATGATAGGCTTATTGCTAACTGAGGATTCATGTTTATAGTTTTATAGTCCAGTCACTGCATTATATAGACATGCTGAATGCTATTGAAAGAAAAAAAAAGAAGAGTAGAAAAAGAAAATAAAGACTGAATGCACTTCTTTGTTCTACTCTCAGTACATTGACCCCCTCTTGACCTGTTGTCTCAAGGGAAAATAAAAGTTTCTCAGATGAAACTTTGAAACAATGGAGTGGGATAGTTTTAAAAGACATTTCAAGGGACTATGGATGATGATGGCACCAACACAATGCAAATTCTACTTCTTTTACAATTTGTCATGATGTCATGTGCATATATGAGAGGAGCACAGCTGGCAGCATGATGGCATGCTGCTGTTTTCCTCATTTTAAGAAAAGCACCAGATCCTGCTCATATCTCGGATTCATAAGAGTTTGAATATAAATCTGCAGAAAAAACAGCCTGATTTCTTCTTAAATGGGAAATTTCCTACAGGGTTTTTAAAACTAAAATAGCAATAACATTAGATTAATGTGGAAATAAGAAAGACTGGATGTATGGGTAAGCTTGCGAGGAAATGCCTTGGGCCAAGAAATAGATTAATTCTGCCTATCACTGGAAAAGTGTACAGGCATACAAATGCAGTCATGTAAAAAAAAAAAAAACAAGCCAGTGTAAGTGTTTAATAATTTAGGACAATGATAGCTGGAATTTCATGGTGGAAAAAGATAATAGAAAAGGAACTTGAAATGATCATAACGGTTCCTAAAAAGGAGATAGTAAAGGCATAATTAAAAAAACTTTCAGTAGGTAGAGAGAGGAATATAATAGGAGGGGAAAAAACCTATGTGGCTATACCAAAAACTTAGTAAAGATCTGAAAACCAAAAGGGACACATAAAGAACATGAAAAAAAGCTAGGTTTCTAAAAAGAGCATTTATAGATAATTCAGAATTGCAAACCTAGTCTATTATTTATTGGCATATGATGTTCTTCTTACTTTCTTTGTACTTAATGTTACACTGTTTATACTCTGATTCTTCAATGTGACCTGATTTTTAATTTTAATAAATTACCGTTTACATTACCAATTACAGGTAAGCAGATTATTTGACATCCCTCTACCTCAATAAGAATCACTTAGAAAGTTAAGAAAGATGAAGCTTCTTGGGTAAGAAGTGAAATGTCTTCTTCTTCCTCAAAATACAGTCCAGTTGTCCTTTGAAATAGCACCTTTAAGACAACTATGACCTGGATGACTGAGAATCTCCATTAACAGAAAGATGAAGATTCTACTCATGTGGCTCTAATTCCAATTGTAGACAAAAATCAGCAGAATTGGCAAAGAATAATTAACAGGTTTATATGGAATGGGGGTGGGTGGGGGGGAACTACTGTAAGATACAAAAACTTGCCAAAACTCAAAAGAAAGAGGAGGAATAGATTTTCCTAATCGCATTACAAGAAAAATGGCCTATTAACAGAGGATAAAAAAATGGATTACATTTTCAAAAATTTGTGAGTGTGTCAGTTGTGTGTTTGTGTGTGTATCTGTGTCTGTGTGTGTCTCTGTGTGTGTGTGTCTCTGTGTCTGTGTGTGTCTGTGTGTGTGTTGTGTGTGCATGCTAACTTGATGACTGACCAGAAAAGTGCCTGCAGGATTGTCTCCTTAGGACTGAGAGTGAGTAACTGGCCCAAGATTATGCAGCTGGCTTTGTGCACAAAGGAAATTAGAATTTGCTGTCTCCTGGTGTCTAGCCTGATAGTTTAATTGGTACACCAAATTATCTCATTCAAAAGTAGATCAATTATAGGAAAAGCAAACCTAGATAATGGATTTTATAGTAGGAGTATCAAACTGGCAGCCCCTTGAATTAGATGTGTCACACACAGGCCACTGCCACTCCCACCCCAGCTCCACGAAGGAAAAAAGGTCATGATACATCATTGATGGCATGTGACATGGTGAGTTTGACACCCATGGTTTATAGGTATTCTTATAGGTATTATAGGTATTATAGGTACAAGAAACAAAAGAAGAAAAGAATCTATGCAGATATATTATAAGGCAACATTTATTCATAATTTGGAATTTTCTATAAGCAAGGTAAGTCCAGCACACTTATCATTAACATCACTTTGATTACTGCACATTTAAACATTTCTTTTCTTAGCAAAACAATACTACCTTCGCTATCCAAGATTCTGATTAGACCATATTGTGCTAAATTGGTTCCTGGTTGTCTCAACTAGCCTTCTGCTTGCCACAGAGGATTGTGAAAGTAAAACTGCACAAAGCCATTTTGCAGAAAACTATTTTTTTCATATGTTTCATTCCATCAGGTAGCATACCAAAACAAGGAAGAAAAGAGATTGGGAGGAAGAAAAGTTTTGTGCATAACAGGATAGGCTGGGCTATCTTATTAAATATACAAAAGAGAGCTTGGGATAAGACACCAAGCTAGAAACCTGGAGACTGTGAGTTCTAATCTTGCCTTAGGCATGAAATCTTGTTGACTTCCAGTTTTCCATGTTTCTGAAATCCAGCTTTGTTGCTTGGTTTTTGACTTCTGATCTCTGGCTAGTATCTTATTTTATTTTATTTTATTAAATTTATACCCCACCCTTCTCCTAAAAAAGGACCCAAGGCGGCGGGAATTTCTCTTACATTGCAGGCTTTTTCTACAACTTATACATGTAACTGAGCTATTTATCCAGACTTTACCTTGTACAATACAAAATATTTCCTGGATCCTGAACTGTTCTTCATCTTTCTTTACAAAATGAACTGTATCTGGTATCCTACCATCAGTTTTATAGGCCACTGTCAGCACTAAAAAACAACAACACAGAAGAACTAAACAGATAAAAGGATCCCTTGTAGACTGATAAGGAATGTGGTAGAGAAAAGTCCAGGGATCTTTTCTTAGTTGCAAATCAGAGGTGGGTTTCTCCGGTTTGGCCTAGTTCGGCCGAACCAATAGTGGCAGTGGCAGGAGGCTCCACCCACCAGCCCAGATGCTTCTGCGCATGCTTCTGCGCATGAGCAAACTGATAGTAAACCAGTTAGGAACCCACCACTGTTGCAAATGTTAGTTCTCAACTAATTAAAAGGATAGTACACACCCACTTCCTTTTTGAGACCAATTAATAAAATTATTTTCCGTAATGCCTTTTCATTTGACCTTTGCTTTTGAAGTATACAGTATGTATTATGAAGGTAAAAATTGATAGTTCTGTTTTAATAGAAATTAACCTGTCATTCTTCTTGCAATAATACCCAAGCTGGAACACAATGTTCC
Source organism: Rhabdophis nuchalis (assembly GCA_039707465.1). NCBI lineage: Eukaryota > Metazoa > Chordata > Lepidosauria > Squamata > Natricidae > Rhabdophis > Rhabdophis nuchalis. The sequence goes on from CM077644.1 coordinate 109,268,037, forward strand.
TTTGTTTTGGGCAGTTCTCCAGATTAGCAATATGATTCCCCACTTTTACATTTTTATTATTATACATACTTGCTAAACAACTAATTCCCACAACACTGTCAAATTATTTACTAACACTGTATTACTATTATTCTTCTCATCCTTCCTAGTATCTACTTCTTCCCACTTATGACTATAACCATGTTGCTTGTATCTTTACAATTTACATTGTGTTATTTGTTTCCTAGTATGATTTGATTGCTTATTACTAACTTATGACTATCACTAGGAATGTATTTTTTTATGTACACTGAGAGCATATGCACCAAAGACAAATTCCTTGTGTGTCCAATCTCACTTGGCCAATAAAGAATTCTATTCTATTCTGCTCTGCTCTGATTTATTCTAGTCTTTGTCTACACAGTAGAAAGTTGTATATCAAAAAGTAAAAATTTAACAAAAATGTATTGATAACATGGATAGGAATACATACAAAACTATGCTCAAATATCTTATCTAGGATGTTTCAAACTATGAGGGTTAACTGGCTATGGAAGTATATAGTTGATTGATAGAGGAGTGGGGAGAGAATGAGAGAGAGAGAGAGAGGCTGGAAGACCTTGAATTCAAGTCTTCCCTTAAGCACAGAAACTCCTTAGGTGATTCTCAATCCAACCAATCTTATAGGTCTTTGGGAGAAAATAGGATGTGGGATGTTTGTTCATCAGGGTTGTGTTTGACTTCAGGGTGGGTGGGGGTCAGGGGTGGGTTTCTGCAGGTTCGCATCTACTCGCGAGAACCGGTTGGTGAAATTTAGAGAACCTGTGACAGGGGGTTCCACTGGCGTACCTGGAAGTAAATCTGGCCCACCGCTGCCAGTGACCCAACGGGAAGGAAAGGAAAGGAAAGGAAGGAAGAAAGGAAGGAAGAAAGGAAAGAAGAAAGAATTTATCATCACAATTGAGTCCAAAATTTTGGTTGCTAAGCAAGAGCATTGTTAAATGAGTTTCACCACATTTTAAAAGGTGGCCACTCCCACCTGTCACATGACTGCCAAGCCACGCCCACAAAATAGGCCACACCTACAGAGTAGGTTCTAAAAAATTTGAAACCCACCCCTGGTGGGGGTGGACTGAATCTGGCCAGGCTAGGCATAGTCAGCTCGACATCACTCATGTTGGGGGCACTTGTGGTAGCCTGACTGCTCTGTCAGTGAAAAATGGGCTCCCAAGCTCCATTTTCATCTGCAATGGCCTCCTGTAACCCTCTTCAGACTCCTGAGCTCCGTTTTCACTGGCAGAGGCACCACAGGCCAGTCCTTTGCTGTTTTTAGGACAGGACCATAGGCCAGGTCTAAGACACCTGCAGATCGGATCCGGGCCCTGAGCCTTTAGTTTGACACCCCTGGGAACTGTAAATATAATTTGGAAAAATGGGATATGGGTGGAAATGTTGCTCTGCTTCAAAATTTTCAAACATTGTGGAAAGTGAAACATCTTGCTATATTCATCTTTAATTCTGTCAGTCTCTCTGAAAAGAGTTCTTAGTAGATAACAGTAAATGGGACAAGTTTAAGGAAACATTTAAAGGGTTAGCATCAATTTTATTTGTCATTTGCCCTGGCTATTTAAGTCAAATGTACAAAGATAGGAAATACACAGAGCAATGAATCATTCATAGAAATTTTCAAAAACCTTGGGAACTCCCTTTATATATTAAATCTAAAGAAAAGAAAAGAAACAGTTAATTCAAGCCTAGTGCTTCAATTGCTATTCATTCTGTTGTTGATATATAATTTTTGTTTGTAATGTCCACAGACAGCTAATTTTATGTCTGGCCTCATCTTCTCAAAAGCATATTGTTTCTGGATGAATGGGTCTATTTTATTTTGGCTGCATAATGGGACATTGAGTTTAGTTTAGCTGAAAGTAAGTAAGCAAGCAAGCATGCAAAACACAAAAAGGAAACAAAAAAAATTGCTGAAACTTTTGCCTTGGGGAAGAAGAAAAAGCTTTTACAAAAGCTAAAGATAGGCCCAATGTTACAATCACATATGGTCATTCCGCTTCTTCCTTAATATTGAACCAGATTCAATAGCACCTAGGAGTCGTTTAATAGAAATAACTGAATTTCAGTTCATTCTCCATCTGTTTTTCCAGATTGGCTACTGTTGTTGATGTTCAATCCGCTTATACTACTGCTACAATTTACTTGATTACTCATGGCTTGATGAACATAGTAGAATGCTGTTCTCTATGCCACCCCAAAGCTTTCTACAAGCTTGGGTGTAGAATTCCTAGACAGAATTTAATTTTAGAGATTCCTAGATGATATTTTTAGACATCTTAAAAGACATATTTAGGCAAACGTTTTGGACTGGCAAGTGCAATTTGACAACATAATGTGGGTGTTGTCAGTGAATGGATGCAACAATCATAAAATATCTTGCTTAGGGTTACCAGGTGCCTAGCGAAAGGAGGCCAAGTCCTCCTTTTGGTCCTCATATATTCCACCTGCCTTGAATTCAAATATTCTCCAGTTTTTTTATTGTTTTGTTATGTTAATTTTGGTAGTGGATTGTTTTGACAAGTAACTATTGGAACTTTTGTGTATTATTACTTTGCAAATAGTCTCTTTCTTTTCCTCATTCAACAGCCTAGATTTATGTTATTTAATGGATTTCCTGATTCCAGAAATTGGAGTCAATACAGGCTCTCCAAATCATGAAATTGTCATTTGTTATAATTTCTATTGTAAAATTTGAAAAGTACACTGCAATTCTATATTATTACTAGCATACTGTTATTGAAGGTATTGAAGCTATGTTGGAAAATATAGCAATTGTAAAACAAATCTGTCTGATTCTGGCAAAATTACTTTCATATTCAGATAGGCCTAAGATTCATCCTTTCCTTTCCCTTCCTTTCCTTTCCTGATTTTGCTGTAATGTTTGTTGCATGTCAAAAAGCCAAAGAACTAGTATATCCTCCTTTTTCCACCAGTTGTCCTTTTTTAATTGTGGCTTTTTGCCTATAACAGATAATTTTGCCTATACAGATAACCTAATCTGGCTTCCTATCTAGTACTCTGTATGACTCCTGCATATTTCTCTGTCCCCCTGCACCCACCCACTTGCCTCCTGTCTCCCGTGGTGTCATTTTCAGTCACTGGATTCCACCCACCTTCCATTTTAATGATTTTAGAATATCTATATAGTCAATATACGTATATGATAATTTACATGAGAACCAGTTTGGTGCAGTGATTAAGGCATCAGACTAGAAACTGAGAAAGCTTAAGCTTTAGTCCTACTTTAGGCATAAAACCAACGGGTAACCTTAGGCCAGTCACTTTCTCTCAGCTTTAGAAAAGTGGTAATGGTAAGTCACTTATGAAAAACAGGCAATTGTCCAGGCAGTCTCCAAGAATCAGACACCATTTATAGAGATGTTGGCAAAATTGCTTTCCTTTGTTGCATGTTAGGATCCTTTTAATTTTTTTTAAAGTTAAAAACAGGGAAGAAGCATACTGCTGCTTGGCACATCATAATCCTATTACAATAACGTTATATTTAAGTACAACGACAATAAAGATTATACTTATTACAAGACCACAAAAAAATCTAGTTATCTTGTTATGTTTGGAGCATACTAGAGATAATTTTTGCTGATTGTCATTCGTTTGCTCTTTAGCATTTTGCATTTCTGGATTCGTCAGATGAGAACTATTAGGCTGCCATGTTTTTTATTACTTTTGCAATTTAATCCTATGATGCTTTAAATTTATGTGTGTGTGTGTGTGTGTGTGTGTGTGTGTGTGTGTACATACATCTACGAAAGCAAGTATATATATATATATATATATATATATATATATATATATATATATATGTATATATATATATATATATATGTATATATATATATATATATATGTATATATATATATATATATATATGTATATATATATGGTTGTGTCACAGCCCCGGTTCAAATGCCAGTAAGGGTATGGCTAGCTGATGAGAGCTAAAATGCTCAAAATAGATCTATCCTAGTCTCCCTGATTTATTTATTGATCAGCTCAAAAACCTAACACACACACACACACACACACACACAGATATGTACTTGCTATCAAAATTTGTATCTTAATTTTTGATAATATAGTATTGTGTTCAGATTGTCTGGTAGATTCTGATGATACTACACACACAAAAATAGCAAATAGAAACAGAAACTAAATACTGTTAAAGCAATTTGATGTTTTTAAAAGCCCATATTTTATCTATATATTTAAGTTTGCCTTAGTGGAAAACAACTTCTCTTTGAAACTGCTGTCTTTGATTGTAACAAAATTGACAGGAGGACAATGTAATGCATAATTATTTTAGCATCACTCTGAGTTTTAGAGACAGCATTAGTGACCTGGAGACATAAGCTAAATCTGTAAAGCCATTCAGTGTCATTATCATGTCATGTCATTGATTTTGTAAACAAGGACTGGCTCAAATTGCCATTGTGTTGACTCACAATGCCAATAATTAAGACATTGAATGAACCAAAATAAGAAAAAGAAAGAATAATGGAAGAATAATGAATTTAGTATTGAATCAGAATTTCATTCTTGTTTTTAAGAATGAAACTTAAATTTGAAAAAAAAAAAAAAGGGGATGCTCTCACTTTTATTTTTTAACCATGTCAATTCTTCCCCATTAAGAATCCCTAGACAGGTTTGACAGCACAATTAACACATGTGCACAAATAGTTCAGGAATTTGATCTTTGAGAAATCAAGTGCGAAATAAAATCTTCTCTGTCTTTTATACTAATCTGAGATTTCCTTCTTAAATTTGATATAATATAGGCCTGATTAATCAGATTTAATGGAACATTGAAAGCTACTCCTCCCCAAATTAGCAAGACCTTCTTGGCCAGTCTTAAGGGACCCATATATCAATATGATATTGCAAATGATGGATAGATAGATAGATGATGGATGGAGGGATGGGATGGGATTAATGGCTGAACATAGAAAACAAAACTAAAAGAAAATTTGGACAATCCTGTAGGCGCAGCAATTTATAATTCATTTATGGATAAAAGATGAATCTGTTAAAAAGATAGGTAGGTAGGTAGGTAGGTAGGTAGGTAGGTAGGTAGGTAGATAGATAGATAGATAGATAGATAGATAGATAGATAGATAGATAGATAGATAGATAGATAGATAGATAGATAGATAATATTTTTATCTATATCTATCTATCTATCTATCTATCATCTATCTATCTATCTATCTATCTATCTATCTATCTATCTATCTATCTATCTATCTATCTATCTCAGTAAGGACTTTCTAGAATGGGATCTTTGATTAATTATCAGATTACATGGGCATCCCTGTACATGCTGGCAATGATTGTTTTGTGATTTAACCTTTTACTAATATTTCTACTACTTTTCATAATTTTTTGGGGGGAAAAGTTCAGTTAAAAATAAACTTTTGCAGAAAGATGTTCTCCAGGAAATGCTGTTCGGAGTATGATTTGTCTATGAAGTAGTAGATGCTTTTTCTCATTCACCAAAAGCCTGACTGATAGGATTTGACATGGAACAAAACTGAACAAAGTGGGAAATGTTTGGAAGCGGTGGGTTTTTACAGAATTTACAATTAGATTAGAAGGACATTCTACATGAGCCAATAAGCAAATTGCACATCAAAGCATAGAGGAATGGAGTGGTGTTTTTATTATGAAGACCTGCAAGCTGCTCTAGTTTGCAAGCATAAAATATCTGGGTTAATAAATGAATGATGAGTAGACATTAAGCATGTCAATACAAGAAGAGCTATTTGGCTTCATGGCCAAATTACAGTAGAAGAAAAGCAAAGACACAAGATGCTTGTTATCTAGAGGTGAAGGAATTGAAAATGTTATAAATTCATAATTTTATTGGATACAATTATTTGGAATGCAGCTTTTGAAAGGAACTCTATGGTTTAACCATCATCTCATATTGTTGAGGTGATATTTTGGCACACAAAGGGCTATTTGGGATAATAATAAAGTATTATAAAAATATGTGTTTTATACACACACACACACACACACACACCATAATTAAAAGTCACACATTATTAGTACCACTATTTAAATAAACTAAAACAATCCCTACCTTGGTGTTTTTATGATTAAAATGTTATAATAATAATAATAATCTTTATTGCCATTGTACTAAAATTACAATGAGATTGGTTTTAACTTCACTGGTGCAAAATTATAACAGAAACAAAAAAAAGAGAAAAGAAAAAACTAGCATGTGCATGGAGTGATCGTGGTTGAATTTAAAAGTCTCACAGCCCAAGGATAGACGCTATCTTTAAACCTGTTTGTTCGGCTGTCTATACTTTGATATCTTCTGCCTGATGGTAGACGTGCAAAGAGATACCAACCAGAGTGTGAATCATCTATGAGAATCTTCCTTACTCTGCTAAAGCAGCGAGATCTGGCAATGTCATCCAGTGATGTCAGAGGGCAACCGATGGTTTCTTGTGCTGAATTGATCACTCCCTGTAGTGCCTTCCTTTCCGCAACTGTTAAACCAGCATACCACACTGTGATACAATATATGAGGACACTTTCTATGGTGGACCGATAGAAAGACGTCATCAGCCATTGTACCACCTGATTTTTCCACAGGACTCTAAGGAAATGAAGTCCCTTTTGGGCTTTTCCAATCACCAGAGATGTGTTGTTTTTCCAGGTGAGATCTTGGCTAATAGGCACTCCTAAGAATTTAAAAGAGTAAACCCTCTCCACACAGCCCCCCTCAATATATAGTGGGGCAGGTTCTTCTCTGTGCCTCCGGAAATCTAGCACCATCTCCTTTGTCTTGCTAGTATTTAGATGTAAGTTGTTTCTTGAGCACCATGCGGATACCTTCTGGACTTCTTCCCTGTATGCTGATTCGTCCCCTCCAGTTATGAGACCCACCACCATTGTGTCATCTGCAAATTTTATTATGATGTTGGATGGATCAGAGAATATGCAGTCATATGTATAGAGTGAGTAGACGTAGGGGCTGAGCACACAGCCCTGAGGGAAGCCTGTGCTGAGCTTCAGCATGGAAGATGTAAATGACCCAACCCTTACTGCTTGTGGACGATCAGTCAGGAAGTCTTTGATCCATTATGTATTGACTTTTGCAGTATGTAAGATATTTAGTTATTTAGTTCTCTCTCTCTCTCTCTGTCTCTCTCTCTCTCTCTCTCTCTCTCTCTCTGTATATAAATATATATATATATATATATATATATATATATATATATTTATTTATTTATCAATCATACTTCTTAATCACCCATCTCCTTCAGAGCCCTACATTTATTGAGTAAATGGGCAGTGTACCATTTATTCAATAAAAATAAACATTGAAATCAGAATAATTTAGGGTTAAAATGTAACATTATAGAACAACATTATAAAATTTCAGAAGATGAAGTATTCCAAAATGGAGGATTGGCAATTTTTAATATAGGCAGAGGCAGGGTTCTTCTTAGCCGGCACCATGATTGTGTGGGTCCCTATGTCCCCTATGCAAGGCTGCAGAGTCAAGTTTGAAGATTTTATTCAAGTGAGATAATGGACATGAAAGTGCAAAAACTTTAAGCTAACTATACTTTCATTATTGAGGCCTTAAAAAGACCTCATATTCCCAGGAAGTTGTCCTATTGGAGCAGTTGATCATGATTTGAACCTTAAGATTTGTTGTCCCTCTTTGTTGTATATCCATTACTTTCTTCTCTAATCGAGGGTTTGCTTTCCAATAAGCCATTCTGCTTTGGTTTCACTATGAGTAAATTTTCATTTTCAGGGTCCTTACAAAGATCAACTCTTCATAAATCTGCTAATGAAGATTCGCACCGCTACGGACTCTCCGAGGCTGTAATCGGGCAGGGCATGCGTGCGCCGATTACAGCCTCAGAGAGTCCGTAGCGGTGCGAATCTGCGCTGTAATTCTGCAGGACCCGCACGCGCCTATCTTTCCCACCGTGGAAAAGCGCCGCGTTTCTGCATGGCCCCTGATCACTCCAGACGCCATCGGGGAAGACGGGGAGCGCGAGGGGGACCTACTTACTTCCAGGTCCACCGGTCCAAGCGGATCGCTCGGGATCGGGAAATTTGACGAAAGGGCTCGCGGGAGCCCGTGCGAACCCTTAGCAACCCACCCCTGCTCGGGATAGAGGTTGCTCCTCTATCCTGTTCCTGTTAGATCTCTCAGCGGCTTTCGATACAATTGACCATGGCATCTTATTGCGCCGGCTGGAGGGGCTGGGGCTGGGGGGCACCGTTTTACACTGGTTCTCCTCCTACCTCTCTGACCGGTCGCAATTCGTGTTGGCAGGAAGGCAGAGATCGGCGTCGAGGTACCTCACATGTGGGGTGCCACAGGGGTCAGTCCTCACGCCCCTCCTGTTTAACATCTATATGAAGCCGCTGGGTGAGATCATCCGTGGTTTTGGGGTAGAATTCCATCAGTATGCGGATGACACCCAGATGTACATTTCTACCCCAGACCACCCCAACGATGCCATCAAAGTGATGTCCCGGTGTCTGGAGGCTGTGCGAGTCTGGATGGGAAGGAACAGGCTTGGACTCAACAGGCTTCGACTCAACCCGTCCAAGACCAAGTGGCTATGGCTTCCAGCATTACGATACAGCCAGTTGGTGCCATCTCTGGCCATTGGGGGCGAATCACTGGCCCCCACAGAGAGGGCTCGCAACTAGGGTGTCCTCCTAGACTCTCGGCTGTCATTAGACAATCATATGACAGCCGTGGCAGAGGGGCTTTTTATCAGGTTCGCTTGATTCACCAGTTGCGCCCCTTTCTGGATCGTGACACTCTATGCACGGTCACTCAAGCCCTCGTCATCTCCCGCCTGGACTATTGTAATGCTCTCTACATGGGGCTGCCCTTGAGGTGCACCCGGAGGCTCCAGTTAGTGCAGAATGCGGCCGCGCAGAGGATTCTGGGAGCCTCGAGATGCTCCCATGTGATACCTCTCCTGCGCGAGCTGCACTGGCTGCCTGTGGCTTTCTGGGTGCGCTTCAAGGTGCTAGTAACCACCTTTAAAGCACTCCATGGCATGGGACCTGGTTACTTGCAAGACCGCCTCCTGCTACCAAATACCTCCCACCGACCAGTTCGCTCCCACAGAGAGGGCCTCCTCAGGGTGCCATCAGCCAAACAATGTTGGCTGGCGACCCCCAGGGGGAGAGCCTTCTCTGTGACAGCCCTTGCCCTCTGGAATGACCTGCCCCCCGACCTAAGTACGACCACTGACCTATGCCTCTTCCGTCGGGCCTTGAAAATGCATCTATTCCATGCAGCCGGCCTGGCGTAGTTTTTTAATTGATTTTAATTGATTTTATTTAGTTTTATTTAGATTTTAGAACAGGCCCCCAATTTAATGCCATTTTAAAGTATTTTATATATTGATGTTTTGTACTGTTTTATTGATGCCTGTTCACCGCCCTGAGTCCCGCAAGGGAGAAGGGCGGTATACAAATTTAATAAACATTAACATTAATATTAACAATGGTCAACTTGTTCTGGCCTTAATTTTATTTATTTATTTTATTTTATTAAATTTATATCCCGCCCTTCTCCAAAAGGACCCAGGGCGGCGCACAGGAAATTAAAATACATACAAAAAACAACAGTAGAAAATTTAAAAACCTATTAAATCCCCATCCTGTGCTAAAACCAATTAAAATCCCCAAATTAAAAGCTTGGTGAAAGAGGTGTGTTTTTAAACACTGGCGGAAGAGGCGGAGGTCGGTGATGGTACGAAGTTCTGGGGGTAGGTCGTTCCACAGGGCAGGGCCCGCCACAGAGAAGGCCCTTCCCCTGGGTGTCGCCAGTTGGCATTGTCCGGCCGACGGCACCCTGAGAAGGCCCTCTCTGTGGGAGCGTATCGGTCTAAGGGATGTATGGGGCAGGAGACGGTCTCACATATAACTAGGTCCTGAGCCATGGAGCGCTTTGAAGATGGTCGTCAAAACCTTGAAGCCACAGGAAGCCAGTGCAGCTCGCGCAGGATTGGTGTTATATGAGAGTGCCTCGAAGCTCCTGTAATCACCCGCGCGGCTGCATTCTGAACTAACTGTAGCTTTCGAGTGCACCTCAAGGGAAGCCCCATGTAGAGAGCATTGCAGTAGTCGAGTCGGGACGTCACGAGTGCTTGATTGCAACCTCTTCTACCACTAACATTGCCATATATACATCAAGAGAAGACAATTTGGAACAGAGACACTTAAACAGTTCTGCATGGCTCAGAAATGTCCACAGGAAAGTCAACACAATCCAAATGTTAGGTGTGATCATGTAATGGAAACCCCCCAGCAACCTCTTTTTTAAAATATGTATCACAGCCATCCTCCCCATATAAAAAGGGATCATGTTTCAATTGCAATTGCTCTGGTTACTGTAGCTGTTTTGTATGTTGCTGACTGCTTTTCCCCAACATGGTTCTGACACAGCTCCTGGCTCTATAGAGGTCACAGTTATGCCTTGTTTAATGTTCCTATCTGGATTCAGATACCCGCCAGAATCATGGCTAAAAACAAGATGTTCCAAGAAAATCTGAAAGCTCTCTGGATAATAAATAGGAGGCTGAAGAGACAAGGACCTTTAGAGTCAGTTGCCTATGGAATTGATTAGTGATATATAAACAATGCAGAGCAAATTGTAACCGTTATTACATTTCCCCCCACATATGCATAAACTCACTGCCTTTGGTTGCTATAGCAACACCATAGCAGCGGTAGGAAACCAACAGGCGTGGCTTGATACAATTTTAATCAACATTTGTGCTGCAAATTAATGTTAAATAGAAAGTCAATAATAAATGAAAAAAAGCTATTATAAACAGTATGTGAGGACAAGGTTTAAAATCAAAAGATTCAAATATGTTAGCAGATGTACTATAACAAAAAAGAAGAGAAGGAAGAAAGCAATAATTCTTGTGGGGTTGTCCCCCCCTCCCCAAAAAAATAGGTTCCTAAAGAAGATTTCAATATAAAGCGAATTATGTATTCAGCAGAAAGAATCATATGTTGTTGCTCTCCATATTTAGGTGTTTGATTTTGCTGCTTAATAAGATGTTATTCAATGCTTCATTTGTCAGTGGAATCACAGGCTAAATATAACATATTAAGGGTGAAACTATTTAGTCATCTATTGAAAAAATAGTCAAGGTGCACAAGATAATGAGAAGGAAATATACAATGCAGGGTGGGGCACTGTGAACTTGTGCTTGGAACCATAGGTTGAAGATGATATGCTTAATTTAATTTTGTGAGCATATATTCTCTCTAATCCATGTCCAAGAGTTCAAAACTAGAGAGTAAGAAGCTGTAAGATAGAGGTCTCGCTATCTTCATGGTTCTTCATCCTGCTTTTTCTTCCTTTCTGTGACTGAAGAGCACTCTAATCTGAAATATTAACTCAGGCAGTTCACTCTGCTAAGTCCCAATATCACACCAGTGTTTGAGATCAAAAGAGAGTTGAGTTACATTTAGCCAGAAGATTCCAACTACATCCCTTCATAAAGTGAAAGTAAGTCTAAAGAAATTGTTAGAGTACAAATCTTTTCATTTGTTTTTCTGCTCGCCTATAACTTAAGGACATATTTGTGAATGGTATGCATGTCTACAGTAGAGAGAATGAATTTGAACACACCACTCAAATACTTCTAAGATATATGACTATGCATCTTCTTTTAGTATATGTAAAGCCTAGGTCATAATCAGTAAAGTTTGGCCCCATTTTTTTCTTTTGTTCACTAGAATATTTTATTCGCTGATTTGCTTACTTTGGTCTCTGTTTTTACTGGGGGAAAATTAGCAAACACATTAGTTGTAAACTGTATTCCAGTCTATGTACATTTATTTTTAACAAAAATATATTCAAAAGAATATATTTGGCTAAGAAATAAATATTTATACTGTGCATAAATGGTCATCAAAGAAACTTGTTTTTAGTGACCAGTGAGTGACAGAAAGATAGATGCAATTTCAAATCAGTTTTCTTAAAATAATTGAAACATTTCCCCATCCTATTAAAAGAAGTGGACAAAGTGATAGAGCCTGGGTAACAAAATCAATAATTCTGATCATTTATGATTCATATTAACAGAGCTTTCCTAAAATTAATTAGTGAACATCTCAACATTCTAATGCAGCCATAATTTGTTTTCAAAAGTTATCCTGGTTAATGACTCATGGAAAGCTGATCTTCCATTTTTAATGCCATATTGTCTCGTGAGAAGTGTGCATTATGGTTCTGAAGTGCTCCCATTTCAAAGGTGCAATCAAAACACTGAGGATAGGAAGTACAACATTTTTAGCTATATTAACTGAACACATGTAAATCACTTAATATTTGCCATAACAGACTGTGAGTAGGAAGAACATATCTATTTAGTATTCCTTGAAAATAAATGAAAGAGAATTAGTACTTCTCCTAATCATATTAATAGAGCTAAAATTGAGATAGAGATTTTTTTTCCTACAATAAGAGACCATTTTTCACTAAAAAGCAAAATGTAGCTGTAGTCACATTCACTTATGCAGATGGCACTTTAAACCAGATTTAAATCAAAAATTACAGTTCAGAGTACATTTCTGAAATTACTATGGGAATTCCTCTTGGCTAAGGGTAAAGAGAGCGTGTTTGTTTCAAAAATTATCTTGTTTTGAACCAAAGGATGCCAAATGGATATCTTCTGCAATTCCACCAGTCTCATTGCACCCAATTTGGCATTGAATTTCTCTTAAGCAGATTTCTTTGTAAAATGTATCTGCTGCATCCACTTAAAACTGAACTTCAAGACTGCTTTCCATGTGGCCTCCTCACCTGCCTCTCCCATCCCACTTTCCCAACCACTTGGAGCAGGGATGTCAAACTCATTTCATTGAGGACCGCATCAGGGTTGTGTTTGATTTGCGGGGGGGAGCAGGGTGGGCTCCCTCCCCCAAGGATGGACATGGCCAGCTCAACATTATTCATGTTGGGGGCACCTGTGATGACTGGACCCTATTCTAGCTAAAATAGGCCCCCAAGCTCCATTTTGGCTGTGACAACTTCCTGCAACCCTCTGTCAGCAAAAAGGAGCTTGGGAGTGGCCCTTGCATATTCCATTTTTGGCTGTGATAGTTTCCTGCAACCCTCTGCCAGCAACCAACTTGCTGTAGTCAATAGCTGTGGCACAACTCAGTGCAGGACAAGAGAACTTGAGATTAAGGAAGATAAGGCTGATGAGAAATATAGGTAGATGATAAATAAGAGGGAGGGAGGGAAGGAGAGAGAGAGAGAATGTTGAAATACATTGATGTCAGAAATGGGAGATACCGTATTTTTCGGAGTATAAGACTCACCAGAGTATAAGATGCACCCAGGTTTTGAAGAGGCATTTTTTTTAAAAAAAAAGTAGGTAGGTAGATAGAGGGATAGAGAGGGAGAGAAAGAGAGAGAAATACAATAGGTAGGTAGGGAGAGAGAGAAATAGAGATAGAGAGAGAAATACAGTACATAGGTAGGGAGAGCGAGAGAGTAGGTAGGTAGGTATATAGAGGGGGAGAGAAATACATTAAATAGGTAATAAGAGATAGAGTGTAGATAGGTGGTAGAGGGATAGAGAGAGAGAAATAGAGAGAGGGAGAGAGAAATACAGTAGATAGGTAGGGAGAGAGAGTAGGTAGGGAGGGAGATGTTTCCAGGTGTATTTACCCATGTGCTGGAGAAGGAAATCACTGACCACCTTTGGAACAAATCTTTGTTTCTGCACGCACAGCACTTGACCTACGTAATTCTCATCAATCACTCTAACTAAACAGCTTTCCAAAAGTGGAAAAAACACCCCTTTTTGCACTTTGCAAACCTCCCCCAAACGGCCCGTTTTTCACGAAAATGGGCCAGGTTTTTTTTCAAATAAAAGGCATGAATAACTTTGGGGGGGGGCTTGCAGAGTGCTCCTGGGGGGCGGGGGGATCAAAAATGAGCAAAAAACTGGCACACTTATCGTGAATATGGGCCGTTTTTTGGTCAAACAAATTGCATGCATAGCTTTATGGAGGCTTATAGAGTGTTGCTGGGGGGGCAAAAACGCCCTGTTTTTTTGCTCATTTCTGCCCCCCCCAGCCCCCAGGAGCTCTCTGGAAGCCTCCATAAGGGTATGCACATAGCCATTTTGGTGAAGGGGCGGAGTTTCAGGAGGAAAAAAATGCTGTATTTGATGTATAAGACGCACCCAGATTTTCAGCCTCTTTTTAGAGGAAAAAGGGTATGTCAAAACATACGGTATATGGGCTTCCGGTTCCGGCTCCTGCGGCGACGGGCGAGCCTAGCGCTCGCTCGCCGCTTTGTTTCTCTTTCTGCCCCCCCACGGGGGCGAGACTCCTCTTGTTTGAGGGTCTCCCGTAAAGCCAGCTCGTCGGGGGCGCCCCCCCCCCCACGGCGGTGGAGGAAGTGGCCTCCGGCGCGGCTTAGGTGAGGGAGAACATGCTGCGGGGGGTTCTCCCTTCGCCTAAGGAAGACGGCGCCATTTACAACAATGAAGAGGGTTGATCGGCTCAGTCGGAAGGTCTCCCGAGGCTTCAGCTGCGAGGGGAGAGTGAGTTTTTTAAAAAAACTTTTTTTCTGCTGTCAGCCAGGCTGAAAGGACTGGGAGGGGGGAGTTTGTTTTAAAAAAAAACCCCTCGGACTTAAGCGGCACTTGGAAATGGCTTCTCTGGAAGAGAAAGCGGAAATCTTAAATCCGGACTGTCTCTAACAAGGGAAAGTGGTATGCGGCTACTTGCAACATTGTGTCTAGGTCTGGCTGGTTAAAAAAATTTTATTTTACTACTTTCTCCTCTGGGCTCTGAGATGGGCGGTGGAAAGTGGCTTTTCTTTGCCCCTGCCTGACTATTTTAACTATGGGAAATTCCCAGCGTCTCTTTACAATTGGGACTCTCTCTGGATATTAATGAAGAATTTTTTTCTTGTTGGATTTGTGGTTCCTTTCTGGATTACCTTCGTTATTATAACTATTGAGTTGGAAAATTGTCTCTCTCTTGGTTCCTGAATTTTACAACGTTTCAACCTTGATCTGAACTTTTGGCTCCCGGTTAGTCTCACCAGCCCCACCCTCAAAACGCCATTTTGGTGGCACTGACTCTAACAGTTAAGATGGCTCAAGAAACAGCACTGACAAGTTTAGAACAACGGATGGCTTCTCTTGAAACTGTTATACAAACTTTGGTTCAAGAAATTCAGGCCCAGAGGGCAGAAAACATCATTTTCAAGAAGGAGCTATTGGACATACGGAACCAAACGCTGGAAATCACACAGAAGACTGAAGAATTGGAAGGGGGGCTGGTGGGGGTTAAGGGAGAGATTAAAAATGTTACTAAAGAGGTTGAGGAAACAAGTGGGCATGTGTCTAGGATTGATATGGAAAGAATGACATATTTTTTGAGATTTCAGAATGTTTTTGAGCAATCTGGTGAATGCCTCCCTGATCTTATGAGCACAATTTTAGCAGACTATTTACAAAAACCTAAAGATGAGATCAGGGGGGACATTGACCTAGCCTATAGAATTAACTCAGCATATGCCAGGATAAATAAAGTGTCTAGAGAGATACATGTGAAATTTGTTAGAAGGTCAACCAGAGAGGAAATCTTGAAGGCGCAGAGAGGGAACCCTTTAATTTACCAACAAAAAACGGTCACTATCTTGAAGCAGATTCCTAGAAAGATTCGAGAAGCAAGGAGGGAATTTTCCTTCTTGTCTAAAATTTTATTTGATCATGGGATTTGGTTCAAGTGGGTGACATCCGAAGGGATGCTGGTGTTCTGGGAAGGAGGAAGAGTGAGGATTAAAACAGTTGTTGAGGCGGAAGCCTTTCTTAAAAAACATTCCTCTGCCCTGGGGGAAGATCCAGGGGGGACGGAGGGAGCTACGGCCCCGCCCACTGGGGGCCAGGGAGGAGAAAAAGAAGATACAATAGCCAAGAGACTTAGATCAAAAAAATAACTTTGCCTTGATTTTACTGAACAATTTTGCATAATATTTTCTGGATTTTTTGTAAATGTCTGACAGCATGGAATTGAGAATTTAGGTATATGTACTTGCTTTTACCTTGTAGTGTTATGAAAAATGCTTTTTTTTGTTATTTTTTTATTGTGTATTTTGAGGTCTCGGAAGGGCCGACGACTTTGACGTGAATGCTCTCAAAATTTCTTTGTATCCCTTACCCTATCCTATAGAAAAAATGTAAAACCAATAAAACTTTTTCAATATAAAAAAAAAAAAACATACGGTATATGAAATTTTAGTTTGGAAGCTATTGAAAGTGCAATTATTTAAAAAAAGAATGCTGAGTTACACAACAAGGAAGAAATTGCCACTCAATCTTTTCAGGCAAAGAAAGACTGAAATGTGAAGATTCAGAGATAAATATGATTGATTTTGTTGCAATGTTTAGCACCTGTTTCTACTCTTAACATTTTCCTCAAATACTGTATCTTTGAGTAGTGCTCTGAAAATTTTTGGATCCAATTAATTTCAGAAAAGTAATAATAACAACTGCAGAAGCAAAAGCAAGAATTGGAATTATAAAGAATCCCTATATCCCCACTGATGAGTTTTATTCTTCTTAAACTCACAATACAGCCAGTGGGTGTTTTCCCCTTTTTTTCAAATAACCAGCTGTTTTCTGAGGCATTTGATACAAAGCTTTTTGTGAGTGAGGTGCTAACTCAGAAGACAAAGATTAAAGAACACAGTATGTTTCACAGGATCAAATGTGAAATAGAAATGATTCACGGAATAGCAAACCTGCACAAATTGCTGATTGCCAAAGAAAATACAGCTTTCTTTCCTCCCACCCCTCTCTTTCTCTCTTTCGTTCTCTGTCAGGCTCCAGACCTGTTTAATATGTTGAAGATGTTAAGGCTGCTTATCCTTTGAGTTCTCATGAACTAAAGTTCAATAAGGTGTGAGAGAGAGCACATAGTAAAGATTGGAGCCTGAACACTGTTTGGGTCAGCAGAATAATGGTTGGTGGAGGATCAAGTTATGTAGTTCTGGGTGGGAGATAAAGCATTCTAGTTGAGGAAGTAGCCAAATGCTGGTTGTGTTTTCCATCTTGCTGGCAACAATAGCAATGGATAATAATTTGATGTAACGTAGCCTGGCCAGCATTGAGTAGATAACAATGATGGGTAATCAGTACGCAATAGCTCTCAGTGTAGCAGAGGATCTCAACTCCTGGAACTGAAAGGCATCTATGCCAAGAAGCTTCCCAACCTTGTATTTCCCTTAACAAAAAATGTGATATCATTCTCCAAAATAAACTAAAAATTTAGAGGGAACGGGGTGTTAATAAAAGTTTATCAGGAGACAGAGAGAGTACAGTGATCACAGCAGTTTTGTGTTCTGAGTTGTAAAAATGGAAATGCATTCTCTGAATAATGGCTTTTTGCAAAAAAATTGTGTTGATTGCCTATGTGGTGACTGGGTGACTTCTTTCTATTGAGTAAGAAGGGACTGTAAGAGGATTATAAGGCAACAAGCAGGGAAGGTAACATGAATTTGCAAGTAAAAAAAAATTAAAAACCTTTCTATGAGTGGTGCCTTATTGGAAAAAAGTAAAGAAAATATAGTTTTTTGAGTTACAATGTTTATCTTCATGCTGGCCAGTGGATGATGGTGGAAGGAACAGGTGATCCCTAAAAGACCAAAATGTGCTCTATAAGATGATAAAGTGGAAAGTGATGATAGTTGATGGTTCATTATTAAGAAGAACTAAAGCAAACAAATGCTAGTTGGACAGTTTGTGATGTGTGTTGCGTGTCCTCTTAAATCAAGAACACTTTTCAAAATTCACAAAGTCCACTAACTGTTCCCTTTTCTTGCTAGTGCATAAGGTAGCAAATGATAGCATTGGAAAGAATAACTACCGATGTATTCCTGCCCATCCTTTCAATCAATAGAAAAGGACTGGAAAGAGAAAGAATGCTAGAAGTCAATGCAATGTGGATATGGAAATAATGTCAATGGGATATGCAGATAAAGTCAATGGGATAAATTTGGTTTCAAAACTCTGAACTGAGTTATCTAGACAGGATTTTTCAAACTGTGCATAACTCTAAGAAGGTTCCATGATAGACAAGGGAAAATAATCATCTCAAACACAGCCAATTTTATCTCATGGAAATTTCCCTCTTAAATATGGTTTCCAGGAATTTTTTATTTTAATTTTCTAACAGATTCCACAGCCTGAAAAAGTTTAAAAACCTCTGCTCTAGATCACTGGACCTACATGGACTGGTAAAACTTATGTTTGTCAAAATATGGTGAGCTTGATTAGGACAGTTTGAACTGAACTTCGTAGATATTATAAGAGAATAAAAGTTCTCATATAAAGCTTGTGTGCCTTAACATGAAAAATATTGTTGAAATGAGGACATGTAAACTACACAGTGAGCAGTCAGAAAGGATATTGGCTCATAAAATTCCTGGATGGCACTGTCTAATGCTCAGAGTATGAAAAATAAACAAGATAGAAAATACAGAAAGGCAAATATGATTTTCTAAATATAATGGAAACCTCACGGGAGGACTCCTGTCAATGAAAAATAGGAATTAAAAGACACTATTTCCTCCAAAGGAAGTGAAGCAAGCACGGGAGAAAAAAATAGTTGCATTAGATGTTTAAAATGTCTGTTCCTGCTCAGAAATCCAAATAAATTAATGTAGCAGTGCTATACAAAGCATCTAAGTAAAAAAAATATATATGGAAGAACAGTATCTCCTGTCAACCAGCCAGTCAAAGAGATGTGGATGTTGCTTCCAAAGGAAACTTTAGATCTTTCAAAGAAGCATGACATTCTGTTGATGGAAAATTTTAATTACCACAACATCTGGAAAACAAACTCTGCCAAGCATGGATCTTCTAAAAATTATTGACTTTTCTTGCTGACAACTTTCTGTTTCCTAAAGTGAAGAAAGGTACCAGAGGAACAGCTACCCTTGAGATTCTACCAACAGGAAGAGTTAGTTGAGAACTTGGAAGTAACGAGAACATGATCATAAGATACAGACAGCATTGATTTTAAGGAAAATAAAAATGGATATGAGCAAACATATATCTTGAACTTTAAAAAAGTCAATTTTAATAGTTAAATTTCAGCGAAAAGTAGGATCCTGTAGCTAGAGAAAGGGAAGAGGGGGAGAGGGAGGGGGAGGAGAGGAGGTCAATATGAGTAAATTCCCTTTTTACTCTGAATAAATTAAATCTCCACAACTAGAGAAATTGCACTCTATTGTTCTGAAATAACAGATTGTCTAGCCCAGGGATTCCCTAACTCTTCAATTCATTGACCTTTCATGTAGGTACAGATTCTTCATTGACCCATAAACATTTATCACATGAACTGCAATTTAGTAAATACTACTTTAACTAATAGTATACTATGAATAACAACGGCATCAACATTTTGGAATGTCCCACTGATTCTTGGGGGTTAATATTACCAGGTGTTTGGCTAGTTAATATTACTAGCCAAACACTCTTGCAATAGTATGTCAGGCAATGGGTGAAGTGCCAAATGACTGAAGAACAAATGTAGTCCCTATTTTCAAAAAGAAGAGGAGGATATCCAGAATACTATAGATAAATAGCCAGTCATTCAATTCCTGGATTATTTTTTTAACCTTCTAGCAGATCAGAAACACGCTGCCCACTAAGCACAATGTGGTAATTACATGGATTTGTTAAGACTAAATTTTGTCAGATTAACTTTATTTCCATTTTTGATCAGGTAACTTCCTTATGAATTAAGGGAATACTATTTACATGACCAGCAAAACATTTGAAAAAGTATTCTGTGATATCTATATAAATAAAAATGTGACAAGAGTTTGTTCAAAACCACTAATCTCTGAAAGTACTGCACCGATCGCTTCCAAATTTTCACACAATATTCCTTTCAAGTACGGCACCAATGATATATATAGATTGTGTAGAGGTCACACCTGTGCCAGGTACACACAATGGAAATGAAAAAAAATTGCAAAAAAGGTAGGTAGATGAATACAGAGAAAGCAGTGGGCCACAGATATTATGTCATCCTTTATGACATAAAATACTCTGTCAGTAGGTAGGTAGGTAGGTAGGTAGGTAGGTAGGTAGGTAGGTAGTGGGATAGAGAGTGAAAGAGTGAGAAAAACAGTAGGTAGGTAGGTGGATAGAGAGAGAGGGAGAAATACAGTAGGTAGGTAGGTAGGTAGGTAGGTAGGTAGGTAGGTAGGTAGGTAGGTAGAGGGATAGAGAAAGAGAGAGAGAAAGAGAGAGAGAAAAAGAGGGAGAAATAACAGTAGGTAGGTAGGTAGGTAGAGGGATAGAGAGAGGGGGGAATATGGTAGGTAGGTAGGTAGGGAGAGAGAGAGAGAAAGAAGGAGAAATACAGTAGGTAGGTAGGGAGAGAGAGGGAGAGAGAGAGAAAGAAAGAAATACAGTAGGTAGGTAGGTAGGTAGGTAGGTAGGTAGGTAGGTAGGTAGGTAGGTAGGGGGATAGAGAGGGAGAGGGAGAAATGCAGTAGGTAGATAGAGGGAGAGAGGGAGAAAAGGAGTAGGTAGATATGTTGGAGGTTATACGGTGGTTGTATGCACGTGTTTGTGTGTGCAGGTGTAGATTTACACCCAGATTGGCTGGCCATTTAACCAGACTGGGCCACAGCAATGCGTAGCCGGGAACAGCTAGTGCTGAATAATAATTTAGTTAAGAATAGACAGAAAGGCAGAGCAATTAAGTTCAGGAATTAATCAATTAAACAGATGGAGCATCATATCAATAACTGATCCTTTACTTCTCAATATTTGTTAAAATGACTGATGAAAAAGTGGAAAGAATGCTCATGAAATATACACATAACATTACATTGACTGGGATAAATAATACCATCAAAACAGAAGTAAAATTCAAAAGTACCTTGAAGAAATGCTGTATCTTATATAGGCATGGTATGGCATGCCAAATCCTGCCATGATCCTGCCATGGCACACCAAATCCTGGCATAATAGGATGCTTCAGAGAGGTACAAAGCATGGCTTGTCTGCTTCATTTAGCAAATTTACTTTACAGATAGCAGCTTCTGTGCACATTGCATATATACTGAAACTCTTGATAGCAAGAAAAGCAAAATGAATTTATGATATCCTTCCAAGTGAGCTGCCCCTTTGAATATTCAACCAAGTAAACTATGGAGCAATAAAAAAATCACTTCTTATATTTCTACAATTCTTGGAATGCCTGGAGCTCCTGCTACTCTGTAATAATTAACATTAAGTTTGTTAAGCCTACATTCAAGCTTTAAAAATCAATCAAAGGGATTCACCCCCTAACATTTCCTATCTTGAAATGCTATTATTGTTTTTTTAAACAGCCCCAAAAGCTAAGGAAGCTGAGCATGCAAGAAAAGATTTTGTGTAGTCAGTGATAGGAAAGAAAGCTGAAGGATGGAAAATTATTACTGAGCTATAGATCATAATCTTTTCAAGCAAATTAGAAAGGAAATATACCTTTCTTGGTTATTGAAGTATCAATAGTATCAGCCATAAAATATGAAATGGATCCAGTAAATTTTACCCACCATAGCCACTACTTAAAGACAAATAATTGAGATAGATGAGGATCATGGATTTTATTTCTTCATAAAGATTAAGCAATTTGAGGGCTATATTATGCCACTAAATGCCACTTAAACATTGCTATTTAAAGTGGTCACTTAAGACTGACATTATCATTTCAAAGTTTTTTAGATAGCATATTTTACTTTGATTATATAAAGGTGGTTTTTAAAAGCCATTTTGCTCAGGAAGAAGTCAAAATTAGAAGATTAATCACAATTTGCTCCTGAACCTCTGGTCAGAGGCACACAAATTGTTCAGCAGTGCAAATTGCATAAAAAAATATTTTACCATCATAAATGTAAAGTTATTTCTACAAGAAGGAGAATAACATTTCCTATTTCTATCTGTGAACACTGCAGAAACAGAACTGGGAAAAGAATTGCATAATGTATTACAAAGGTTTTGAGTGCAGTCTATTTTGTTATAGGCTGTGTTGATAGAATTGTGACCTGTGAACCTAATGACTAGATACATTTGAAAATAAATTAATTAGAATAAACTCTGTGAAGAGACTAATAGAGAGAAAACAAATGTAATAAAAGACTCTGGTTGTCAGTAAATGTACTGGATCATTTATTTTGTTCCATTTAATAGTGGGAAGAAACAAAGAGTAGTTTACAGCCCAATTTAATGTGCCAGTTTTAACCTTTAATGTTATAAATATTTGGGCCCTTCTCTGGTATGTACCTACTCAAATTCAAGTCTTTCTTTTAACTTCTTGGTCTTGTTAAATCCAATCTATTGAGGCTTGAGAGCAGTAAAAATGAAAGGCCATTGAATCCAATTTCCTCTGTAATGCAGAAATGCCATAGTTACCACATAAATTTCAATGTGGTGATGTTGTCTCTTTCTGATCTGCTCCAGAATATTCCCATGTAGAAATATAATCATGGACTGGTCTGCATTTTGTTCCTTCCTTCCTTCCTTCCTTCCTTCCTTCCTTCCTTCCTTCCTTCCTTCCTTCCTTCCTTCCTTCCTTCCTTCCAATGTTGACCCAGCTTTCCAGCCTTCTGAGATCAGTAAAACTGAAGACCCAAATTGTTGGGGGCAATATGTTGACCACTTACAGAGGGCAATATGTTGACTGTAAAGCTCTATGAAGTGATATATAAGTCTAAGTGCTATTGCTGTTTTGAGCAGAAATCCCAATTTCACATTCTTCTTACTTTAACTAACAGATCTGGTATCAGATGGATACTTTTAACAATAAGGGAATTATCTAAAATTGACATTATATTGTTTATATCACAGACAAAGGGGCTAGTTCAGTAATTATTTCATTTTACTCAAAATTACTGAGTGACTATTTCTAAAATTCCAGATTAGTTTTTGAAATTAGATTGAATTGTTTCTATGTACATTTGTTTATTTCAAATTTTAGAGTATTTCAATGTTAGAAATACAATAAATAAACAATAACTTCAATACCTACATTTTTAAAGAAAACATGATTTGGTGAAATGGGAAGCTAGGGACATTTTTTAGGAAAATGTCTATAGAATTAATAAAGTTTCTCAAAGGACAACTACTTTACCACAGTCAATGAATTGTTGAGCCACAAAGTTATTCTAGTTCATTATATTTTATATTCTACCGGATCAACCTGGAAGACCAAGCAACTGTCCCATAATGCTCTCATTTTAATCTTTACAGAATGCCCTAGAACAGTAAAATCACGAGGAACTGAAAATGTTTATATCTGTTCTTCATTCAAAGATAAGAATAACTTTTTGAATTATATTCATATAGTCTGATTGGTATATTTTTCTTATATTTCATATATTTGTTACATTTGTCTATTCGTTTGAAATTATATATCTATAGCTACATAGTCATAGTTGTCATGTCTATTTTTGAGCAGAAACAAAGATACATACAATCCTGAGAGTGACTGCAATATGTCATTTTAATGAGGTTTCCAAAAATTGCTTCTTTCATTTTGTCCCATTTTCTTTTCCAAAAGAAAGAGATAATAGTAATGAATGCATTGAACATACTGAAATATTTTTTTGAGTGTTCATTATAAAGCACCTGTATTTACTGGTTTGTTTTTCACATTTCTAAAGCTTTCCATCTTGACAACCCGTGGAAGCATGCAAAACTTAAAAGAGACATTTAAAACAGCATACACAGACAGAAAAAGAAAGATGCTATCACAGTAGAACAAATTTCTAACAAAAATGTAAGCCTCTCATATGCTAATCTATATTTCTCCTTAATCAAGAATCAGGGGGTAGATCCCAGTATTTAAGGAAAATTTGTAGGAAAACTGGGTTGTAGCTTTTCCAGTTTCTGGGAGGATGCTGTTTGAGGCTGGTGGGAGGAGCTGCTGGCTGTGAGGGGGGAGTCAGAGAGAGAATGCAGAGGACTAAGGTAGTGGTCCACATGCCTAATGGTGCGCAAATCATATAACTATAAACAAAAAATAGCAATAATACATTCTGGGTTTGTGCGCTTGAGATTATGATTTTATTTGATTTCAAAATGACCGGCTTAGTTCAATGTAATAATTGTTTTGCAGATGTCTTTCACAGTACTCTTTTCAAATTTGAATACTGTCCCCTTTGTAAACAAATTACTAGTCTACGTGGATAGATTACCTGTCTAGAATCTCTAATATATGCTCTCCAAGCATAAATTAGGGGCCCAATTCAGCTATTCCACCCTATTGAGATGCCGCTCTATCAGCCCCCTCTACCACAAAGATCCCACGGGAGGAGAGCAGTATGGACAACTGTGGGATCTGGCAGGGCGAGAGCTATGAACCATAAACTGAGCTATGAACCACGCTGCACCCCACCGCGGGGAGGTGGAACCTGATATCCCAAGATGGTTCCACCCAGGCGCCTGATAGACCCGGAGAGGTTCCAGATGGAGCTTGGGCCAATACCTGACTCCCTGGCCCACGACCCGACCGAGGACCTTGTGGCCGCCTGGGATTTGGCAGCCACGGGGGCCCTGGACCAGGTCGCGCCACTGCGGCCTCTCACCCGGCGTTGCTCTACCTTGGCTTCCTTGGTTTTCTGAGGAGCTGAGGGAAATGAAACGCCGGAAGAGATGCCTAGAGAGCATTTGGAGGTCGACTCACACAGCATCTGACCGGACACGGGTAAGGTCGCATTTGCGGACCTACCTCGTGGCGCTGAGAGTGGCGAAATGGGAACATCTCGCCACTCTCATCGCATCCGCAGACAACCGCCCTGCCGCCCTGTTTAGGGTGACCCACTCCCTCCTCCAACAGAGGCCGTGGGAAGATCCCTTGCAGGGTAGGGCAGAGGAATTTGGATGTTATCTGCAGGATAAAATCATTCAGATCCGGAGCGAATTAGCCTCCAATTGGGTTGGTCCAGACGAGATGACAGAGACAGGTCTTGAAACCGTCACCTGGGCTGAGTTTGACCCCGAGACTCCCGATGGCATGGACAGGATGCTGCGGCAGCTGAATGCCACCACATGTTTATTGGACCCGTGTCCCTCCTGGCTTGTACTGGCCTCCCAGGAGGTGACATGAGGCTGACTCCAGGGAATTGTCAACACTTCTTTGAGTGAGGGGTTTGTACCAGCCATCTTGAAAGAGGCGGTGGTGAGACCCCTCCTCAAGAAGCCCTCCCTGGACCCAGATGTTTTATCTAAATATCGTCCAGTCTCCAACCTTCGCTTTGTGGTGAAGGTTGTTGAGAGTATGGTGGGATGACAGTTCCCCCACAAAACTGCCTATCTAGACCCATGCCAGTCCGGCTTCCGGCCTGGGTACAGCACAGAGATGGCATTGATTGCATTGGTGGATGATCTCTGGAGGGCCCGGGATAGGGGTTATTCCTCTATCCTGGTCCTATTAGACCTCTCAGCCGCTTTCGATACCATCGACCATGGTATCCTGCTACACCGGTTGGAGGGGTTGGGGTTGGGAGGCACCGTACTGTGGTGGTTCTCCTCCTACCTCTCCGACCGGTCGCAGTTTGTGCTGGCAGGGGGGCAGAGGTCGACATCGAGGCCCCTTGTTTATGGGGTTCCTCAGGGGTTGGTCCTCTCGCCCCTCCTGTTTAACATCTATATGAAGCCGCTGGGTGAGATCATCCGTGGTTTTGGGGTAGAATTCCATCTGTGCGCTGATGACACCCAGATGTACATCTCTACCCCAAACCACCCCAACGATGCCGCCGATGTGATGTCCCGGTGTTTGGAGGCCGTGCGGGCCTGGATGGGGAGGAACGGGCTCCGACTCAATCCGTCCAAGACTGAGTGGCTGTGGTTTCCGGCACCGCGACATAGCCAGTTAGTTCCATCTCTGACTATCGGGGGGGAACAGCTAGCCCCCGCAGAAAGAGCCCGCAACTTGGGTGTCCTCCTGGATTCCCGGCTGTCCTTAGATGAACATCTGACGGCCGTGGCCAGGGGGGCCTTCTATCAGGTGCACCTGATATGCCAGTTGCGCCCCTTTCTGGATCGTGGCACCTTACAGACAGTCACTCAAGCTCTTGTCATTTTGTGCCTGGACTACTGTAATGATCTCTACATGGGGCTGCCCTTGAGATGCACCCGGAGGCTCCAGCTGGTGCAGAATGTGGCTGCGCGGGTGGGATTTGGGGAGTTTCAAAATACTCCCATTTAACACCTCTCCTGCGAATTGGCTGCCGGTAGCCTTCCGAGTGCGTTTCAAGGTCTTAGTGACCATCTTTAAAGCACTCCATGGCAGTGGGCCTGGCTATTTGCAGGACTGCCTTCTACCGCATACCTCCATTCGACCTGTCCGCTCCCACAGGGAGGGCCTCTTAGGGTGCCGTCCGCTGGACAATGCCGGCTGGCAACCCCCAGGGGAAGAGCCTTCTCTGTGGCAGGCACCGCCCTTTGGAATGACCTCCCCCCAGACCTCCGGACTATCACCGACCTTCGCCTCTTCTGCCGGACTTTAAAAACCTATTTTTTTTCCGTATGGCTGGCATGACATAGTTGCTACAACCATATTTTATTAGATTTGGGTTTTTAATTGATTGTCTCTTTTAGCACGGGTTAAACGGTTTAATAATTGTTTTAAATTTTTTGGAATTTGTACTTTTTGTATTGTTGGTTTTTAAGTCCCTGTGCGCCGCCCTGAATCCCTCTTTTGGGAGATAGGGCAGGATAGAAATCTAATAAATGAAATGAAATGAAATAAACACAAAGTTTTTGCTTTGTCCCAGCATAACAGATATAGTGCCCATGCTGGACTTAATGGGGACACTAAAGTGACAGGTCAAGGTAGTTGTGATAATGATGACTCAAATAAGCAGAAGATCATGGTCCGAAATGAAGAACTTACTTTGGAAAGGTGAAAGTGCGAATCAGGTATTACACACCAGTCACACAAGAAGAGCAAGGTATCCAAAAAAAGAAAGCACCTTCTAGTTGGTGATTCAATTGTAAGGGATGTAAATTTAGGAAAGAATATGGAGTTTTTGAAAGAGGTCAGGCGCTGCCAGATGCTACTGCCGGAAGAGACAAGAGGCATATTCTTAAGATAATCAAGAATGAAAGTAAGGACTGTGACGTTGATGCTATTATACATCTTGGCACAAATGCCCCAAAAAGATGTTTTTTCTGTGCAGAATGATTTCCAGGGCTTGGGGTATGAACTTAGTAATACAGGTTGTAGGCTTATCTTCTCAGAGGTTATACCAGTATATAAGGAACAAAAAGGGAAAGGCCAGTGTGTAGCAAAGTTTAATGTGTGGCTAAAGGAGTGGTGCAAAAGGGAAAGCTTTGGTTTTATTAGTCACGATGTCTGCAGCTGGTCCAGTGAAAAACTGTACAGAAGAGATGTTTTGTATCCATCCAAGAAAGGGATGAGTTACTTGGCATTACATTCACAGATTTTCTGGATAAACATTTAAACTGAACAGTGGGGACAGAGAATTAATTGATACAGAACATTTCTGTCCCCAGCAATCTAAAATTCATAGGGTTATCAGTGTATGTAACATAGATGTTTGTGCGGGTAAGATTATCAGCCCTGCTGTCAAGCAAAACCAAGCATTTAATAGTGAGTGCTATAACATGTGCACAAATCAAACAAGTGGCAAGAAAGTAGGGCGGGCAGTCAGGCACCACACAGGTTATGTAGGCAGTAAACACAGGGTCAATCAAAATGGACTCAATGCACAGAGTATGAGGAATAAACAGGACGAATTAGAAATTCAAGTAAATGAGGGCAAGTACACCACAATAGCAATGGGGGATTTTAACTACCCTCACATCAACTGGGTGACAAACTCTGCACCAAGTGGAAGGTTTAACAGGCTCCTAACAAACCTAGCAGACAACTTTGTTTCCCAAAAAGTAGAGAAGGGAACAAGGGGATCAGCCATATTGGACTTAATTCTCACTAACAGAGAGGAAATGATAGAAGTTGTTGAAGCCGCAGGAACCCTGGGGGCATGTGATCATGCAATATTGGAATTCAACATTATGGAAACAAAAGTAGTAGAAACAAAGTCAAGCTAGAGTCTTGGAATTTAAGAGAGCTAATTTCAATAAAGTTAGAGAGAGTTTGGGAAGAATTACATGGATGAGAATCCTCAAGGGGAAAACAACTCAAGAAGCTTGGGAAAGTTTGAAAAATGAGATTACAAAAGTCCAGTCTAGCATAATACCAACGAAGAAGAAAAATAAAAGCTCCCAAAAGAAACCAGCATGGCTGCATAAAGAACTCTCTGACAAATTGAAATACAAAAAGGATAAGTATAAAAAGTGGAAAGAGGGGGACATAACTAAGGCAAAATATCAGCAAATAGCCCGAGCCTGAAAACATGAAGTGAGGAAAGCTAAGGCTCACAAAGGCTTGTGACAAAAGTGAAAGATAACAACAACAAAAAAAGCTTCTTCCAACATGTTAATAACAAGAAAAAAGTCAAGGAAACAATTGGACCATTCCTGGGAAAAAGTGCCAAGAAGGTGACAAGCAACAGGGAGAAAGCAGAACAATTTAACTCATTTTTTGAATTTGTCTTTACACAAAGTGGGGGGAAAAACAGTCCAACCTATCAAAAACAGCACCACAAAAATCAGATTAGGAACACAAGTTAAAATAGGGAAGAAAATGGCAAGTGAACACCTGTCTACCCTAGATGAGTCCAAATCACCAGGACTGGGTGGATTATACCCAGGGTTCTGAAGGAACTGGCAGATGAGATCTCAGAATCGCTGAACTATATCTTTCAAAGATCCTGGAACCTGGGGAACTACCAGAGGACTGGAAAAGAGCTGATGTGGTTCCCATCTTTTAAAAAGGGGAAAAAATAGATCCAGGAAACTACAGACCTATAAGCCTGACCGCAATACCAGGGAAGATTCTGGAAAAGATAATCAAGCAATGAATAAATGAACACCTAGAAGTAAACAAAGTAATAACCAAAAGGCAACATGGGTTGGTCAAAAACAGATCATGCCAGACTAATCTTATTGCATTCTTTGACAAAGTGACAAAAGTAGTGGACCAGAGGAATGCTGTTGATATAATTTACTTGGACTTCAGTAAGGCACTTGACAAAGTAGACCATAACCTACTACTAGATAAAGTAGAAAAATGAGGGTTAGACAGCATCACCACCAGATGGATTCATAATTGACTGACCAACTGCACTCAATGTGTAGTCCTCAATGGAACTGCATCTACATGGAACGAAGTATACAGTGGAGTACCCCAAGGCTCTGTTTTAAGCCCAGTACTCTTCAACATCTTCATCAATGATTTGGATGAAGGGATAAAGGGGGAAATCATCAAATTTGCAGATGACACCAAGCTGGCAGGAATAGCCAATACTCCAGAAGTTAAACTTAAGATATAGAAGGATCTTGACAAACTTGAAATTCAATGGTGAAAAGAGTAAGGTTCTACATTTAGGCAAGAAAAATAAATGTGCAGGTACAGTATAGGTGGTATCTTGCTCAGTAATAGTAACTGTGAGAGGGATCTTAGAATCCTAGTGGACAACCATTTAAATATGAGCCAACAGTGTTCAGCAGCTGCCAAAAAAGCCAACACAATTCTAGGCCACATAAACAGAGGGATAGAGTCAAGATCATGTTAAGTGTTAATACCACTTTATAATGCCTTGGTAAGGCCACATTTAGAATACTGCATTCAGTTTTGGTTGCCACGAAGTAAAAAAGATGTGGAGACTCTAGAAAGAGTGCAGAAAAGAGTAACAAAGATTATTTGGGGACTGGGGGCTAAAACATATGAAGAACGGTTACAGGAACTGGGTATGTCTAGCTTAATGAAAAGAAGGAATAGGGGAGACATGATAGCAGTGTTCCAATATCTCAGGGATTGCCACAAAGAAGAGGGAGTCAAACTATTCACCAAGGCACCTGAGGGCAGAACAAGAAGCAATGGGTGGAAACTAATCAAGGAGAGAAGCAACTTAGAACTGAGAAAAAATTTCCTGAGAGTTAGAACAATTAATCAGTGGAACAACTTACCTCCAGAAGTTGTGAATGCTCCAACACTGGACGTTTTTAAGAAGATGCTGAATAACATTTGTCTGAAGTGGTGTTGGGTTTCCTGCCTAGGTAGCGATTTGGACTGATGACACTGCATAATGGAAGGAATCTGGAGTACGCCTGTTGTATCCTAACAATAGATGTTTCCACTCCAGTCCGCAGGCACTGGAGCAAGCAGATTGGATGATTAAGGTCGGCTAGGATTGGTTAGTTGCGCCGGCGGGCTCCTTAAATAGGGACCTCCGCCGGCTGTGTTTTCACTTGGCTACCTTGCAATAAAGAGCTGGTTTTACTCCTAGTGTGTCCTTCCTTGCCTGATCTAACAACGCCACACTAAATTTTACAGGATTGCCAAACCATAGAAAATAAATTGTTAGTCTGATTACTAAATCCTATATTAGTAGTACTTTGTAGAGGACAACCAATGTGGGTAATTGAGAGAGCCCATGTGGCAGAAGTGACATGTCCATAATGTCCATGCTCATGTTACCTCATTCCAGGAGTTTCTATATGGTCATTAAGGATATCTCCATATAGAGAACATTGCAACAAGATGATGATCTCTGAAGTGTGAGATGACAAGGATATGATTATTTTAAGAAGAGGACTATACAATCTGCTATTTATTTTCACTGCTCCATAAAACCTCTGCATAATGGAAGCATTTTCAGATAATTTGGAAGATACTAAACTGAATTTAGAAGCTGTCTTCTGAATTGGAATAAAAGTGTGTCTGACAGCATAGAATATTCTGTAGACATTGTCTACTTAACAACATCTAAGATAAAATAGAAGTTGTAATCAAAATCCAAATAATATATGAATATCAAGAGTACCAATCAATGCAGAATTATAAAATCATAAAATAAGATTTCCAGAAAATTCTGGGTAAGAAACTGAAAATGTATTCTCAGCTAACAGCTATTAAAAAGCTATAATATTAAGACTTGTATTAAAAGCAACCTGCATTTTGGATATATTATTTGTTAATCTGTAGAATTACAAAGTAAAAATGGTTTTTGGTTGAGTTAAATGTGCCAGAGGTCCCTTTAGAATATGGCGTTATTTTGGATATTGAAACATACTCCTACAACTTATTGAGCCAATTTTCTGCAAAGGGAATATATTCCAGTAGCATATATAGAGTATACAACAGTTACAATTCCTTTGTTGTTTGTTAAACTTTTATGTGATAACAGCTCTGTCTAGAAACAGAGGGATGCAAACAACAGTCTCTCAAGGAACTCATTCACAGGAGCTAATATGTACTTCTATAAATTTTTGAGAATTTTCTGGAGTATCCTTTTTCCTGTGACATCATTCTCACATGGAACAGGAATTTACCATTTTTAAAACTCGATTCAAATAACACAAACGTGAAATGCAATTAGGTTTTGTTATATATAGGTCTGTTTTACTAATTGGGTATAACTGTTTCACTACAGTAGTTTCATCAGTATGAGTGTCTTTGTGGGGATGACAACAGGCAACAACAACATGAAAAAGAGGGCAGAATAACTATCCATAACTGAGTGTCTCCTTGCTTCAGTGAAGTGGAAACACAATATGTTTTCAGTGTGCAAATGCCTTGCCTTATATGATCTCCTCTTTCTATTTTCCATATTGCCTTGGGGTTATCTGTATGTTTGAAAGCTGAGTCATGTTAAAATAGTATTTCCACTTGGTAATAGCTATGCAAGGTTTTCAAAAGGCCAACAAAACTCTGGGAAATAGAGTTATACTTGGCTCATTCCAAGCAAAACCCAGGCAGCTTTATAATGGCAAAAGGGAATAGAAGAATGCATTTCTGAGATTTCAGTACATAATAGTATCCCACCCAGAGTATCAATTGTAATACTTTGTAGTTACTGAGAAGGGTAGGAAAGAGGTCAAATCTGTATATATTCAACAAGCAGTCATTATTCTCTGCTCTCTCTATTCAGATATGTACAGATGATGGCAACGAAAAATGAGGCATCAATATTTTCAGGATTGCTACAACTCATTCATACTTCAAAACTGTTACTCATTTTGTTAGATCAGGTGAATGGATGAGGCAGACTCAGGCTTCAGTAACAAACAACAGCTCTTTATTAGAATAACTATGTACAATCCAGCGCCGCTCTGTTTGACAGCAGCCCTTTTATAGGGAGTTGTCAAACGGCTCGGCCAATCACCATTTAATATTTTCTCACCGGATCGGAGGACCTTGGTGGAACCTACCCTACTGGCTGTCAGTATGTAATAAATTTTCTAATATCTCTTAATTTGCTGCTCCTTTAAAACATGCACAGGACTGAATTTTCGCAAATAAACTTTTTCGTGTGGAATATACAACAGTATATGTCTTTTTTTCCCTTTTTGTGTACGATTATTAGATTATGAACTTTTTCTTCCAAAAAATTAAAACCAACTCTGCACATCAATTTTCAGTTTTAGATAAGATAAAAATCCCTCTTTTGTAATGCTAACAGATGTTCATCTTTAAAAATACATATGCGTTCTATGTTTTTTTTATTCCTATGTTAAATATATATATTTGTGGTTGGCATTTTAAGCATAGCCAATTCCTAAATTCCTTGTTCTGTAACTGGTCATGGACACATTTCTCATATATAATGCATGAAATTAATGTACAAATTTAAACAACTGTAGGGAAAAAGAAATTGTAACAACTGAATCATGCTGGGTGCATATACTGTATGTAGAGGAATCAGGAAGACAAGAAATGCACACACTTTTTAAAATATT
Organism: Rhabdophis nuchalis; assembly: GCA_039707465.1. Lineage (NCBI taxonomy): Eukaryota > Metazoa > Chordata > Lepidosauria > Squamata > Natricidae > Rhabdophis > Rhabdophis nuchalis. The sequence goes on from CM077644.1 coordinate 109,300,986, forward strand.
GATGTAAGTTTGGATTAGCACATTTGAGATCAGTTTCACCCAAAGTCTTATCTTGAACCTTTATATTGAGAGTTGCCAAATTCCACCATCACATATGGCTAGTTTCCTGGCTATGAGATGCCATACATCAACTTCAGCAAGCAGGTGTGAACCCATTCTATAATCAATGAAGGGATGAAATGCTGGATTATTGTGAGTTTTCAACCTCAATTTACAATTCCATTATCTCAAACATTTCATCCAGTTGAGGTGGTTAATCCTTTCAATTACCAGTTATTGTATCACATTGATATGCTGGACATAGCCCACATAGTAGATGAGATAAGGACAACCATGAAATACATCCTTAAGGGATGTATAGACAACCAAAACTGAACCATGGCTCATGACACAGACAAAGGGTACCTATTTTGTACAATTTACCAACATCAGTTCTAGTGTCCACAAATAATGGTTTTGGTTTTAAGGATACCAGCATGTAAAATATCCTGGCTGGGAATAAGTCTGTAGTAACTGTTCTTTCAGAGAAACCCTATGCTATCATGGTTAACTGCCTGCTTTAGGTTTTAATCACACAAACAAGGTTGGTAATGAGATTAGCAATCATCCTTTAAGGTTGAAAAGATAACAGCAAATCAAAAATGTAAACAAAACAAAGCTTGCCTGAATAGGTAGATGCAGAAAAACAGTCCCAATTCATCAGGGTTCTAAGAATCAGATCAGAGTTCTTAATGAATTCAGAGAGTTTAAGCTTCTTTCAGGAACATCATGCAACATGAACATCATGCAACAGTCAGAAACCAGATTTTTTTTTTTAGTAAAGGGAATATGATTCAGAGCTGCTTCTTAAATCAGGATGCAGCTGCTAGCAGTAATTTAGAGACTTACTCCCTTGCTTGGTAAGTGTGCTCATAAAGTGTATTTGCTCTTATCTCTACTTGCTGGCTGCAGTGACTGGGATACTTTACATCAGGGGTGTCAAACTTTCATCATCACAGCTGTGTTATGTGATGTATTTTTTACCCTTTGCTAAACTGGACAGGGGTGAGGGCAGGGCCAGCACATGACACATCTGGCCTGCGGGCCATGAGTTTGATACCTCTGCTTTACATCATCCTCATCTGGTTGTTTCAGATGCAAAGGTGCTGCCCAGTGGTGGGATATGACTGGTACGTCCCAGTATGGGCCTAACGGTGCTTGCTGGGAGCACCAGGTACTGTTCAGGTATGGTGCTCCAGAGGGCCCGTCCTCCCTCCTTACCTGTATTTGAGCCGATCAGGGCTTACGTGCATGGAGCATACAGTGCCTGTGCGATGCTCCGCCAAGTAGCTGGAACATCGCGGGTGGTAAGTACTCATGCGCATGCTGTGCGCATGCTGCACGTGTGCATGTGGTGGATGCCTAGCCCTGTTGAACCGTACTAGTTGCAACAGGATCCGGAACCCACTACTGGTGCTGCCTGTCCTATGTTTGATCACCCTAATATAGTTCTTGGCTTGGTGCCTCTTATGGCTGAATCCACAGGGTCACTGAAGTAGCTTCTTCAAATTCATATTCAAAATCTTAGTCCTGATTGTGGATCATGACAGTTAATTCTATCAAAGTGCAAAAGTGAGAGAAAAGGGGGGCGTGGCGATGCTCGTGTAGAGAGAGGGTGTTTCCTCCACCTCGCAGGGCTTTTTTTTAATAAAATGTGGATCAAAGTGGTTAAAACGCACCGTTAGGAGCTAGAAATGTTTACAGGTGTTTTGGAAGGACGGTGGGACCAGTAAATTGTTTTTTCAAAGCGATTGATCAACCCGAACTGCTCGAATTTCAAAGTTTCGTTTCTCCGTGGAGGCAGAGGGTTGAGCGAAGGCGGCCGAGGTAAGAGGGGGGCTACCCTTTGTTCTGGCAAATACCACGATTTGCATGCTTTTTGTCTCGCTACAAGGCTTTAAACACAAGCTGAAGACTAAGTAAACAGAAGAAAGTTGGTGGATGGCATGTGGATTACAACTCTTTTGAACTTTTGAACTCTTCTTAAGTGGATTGTGTTAGCTGAACGTAGCGAGCAAGCTTTTGGATTACACTTAAAATGGAGGCTTAAGAAGTTAAATAAATTGGGGAAGCCCTCCTATCTCTCTTTCTGGCTCCTTTGGTGCATTAAAAGCCAGCTTAGCTTTATTTTATTTGGGACACTGCCCTTACTCTTCAAAAAAGACCCTCTTGGCAAAGAAATATAATTTTTCTTTATTAAAAAAAAGCTTTTTGAACTGAAATGACGACTCAACAGCCTTCAGAACTTGAACGGATTTTCGGAGCCTTAAATACAATTGGAGAAAAGTTAACTACACTGACTGACCATGTGGGGAATATGACGCTGGAAATTCAAAAAGCTAAAGAACAGATAAGTGAATTGAATGTTAGTTTTGTAAAGCAAAACGTGGAGGTGAAATTTATTAAAGATGAAATTGAACAAATCCATGCACATGATGCGCAGATTGATCGTAAGATAGAGGGAATTTTTTATAAAAATCAGCAGCAAGACAAGAGAATTAGTCTTTTGGAGGAGGACGCTAGGAAATATAATATTGTTATACGTAATATTCCAGAAAATAGACCGGATGATTTGAAGCAGAGGGTGTTAAAATGGATGAATGATTTTGGATTTGAATACACAGCAGCAGACCTAGTAAGTGTCTTTAGGATTGGTTATAAGAGACAAAATGGAGCAAATAGAAATGTTTTAGTAAGATTTGCAAACCTTGGAGATAAACTAGAGGTTATGGCAAAAATAAGGGAACTGGAAGGTGTTCCTAAATTTGAGGAGAAAGAGATTCAAGTTTTTCCGGATATTTCCAGAGAAGACAGATCTTGGAGATATTATTTGAAACCAGTTACAAAGGTTTTGAGAGACAATGATATTAAGTACAATTGGAGGCCATTACAGCAGCTGAAATTTTTTTACAAAGGAAGGATGCATACTATTACCCCAGAAACAGATGTAATAAGATTAATTCGGGAGCTTGGGCTGATTGAGAAAGAGGAAGATTTTGTAGAAATTAAAGATTATATGCTTAAGATGGGTGGAATACAAGAGGAACCCTCAATTTTGGAAGAAAAAGGTGCAGTTGGTGGCCAGGATCCCAAGAGTTTAAAGCGAAAAGAAATCTCTCCGGCAGTTTCTGAGTATAAGAAAATTCGTGAAGATACCGAGCGAACGCCAGATAAGATGGAGGATCTTAGAAAAAAGCAGGAAGCTGAGTCCGGGGCGAAGCCAGTGTTGTCTTCTTTTTTTGAAAGTGGAATCTAAAGAACAGCCCGAAGAGGTGACCCGACCATCGGCATGTCCCACTCCCCCACACTCTTTATATAGAGGCGATACCTGATTGAGGATGTGGGGGATGAAGATTGCTTGTTATTTGTTGTGGTTGTTGTGTTTGATATTTGGGTGTTATGTTTATGTTGTTTGTTATATATTGTTTGTGGAGTTTTATGTTTTTGTATGTCTTTTTTGTTCGGTGTTGGGTGTGCACATAAAGGAAGAGGAGGGGTCAGGATTAAAAAAGTTACCGTTTAAATGCGGTTTATAAAAATAATGACATGGAACGTGAAGGGTACAGGCAATCATATAAAAAGAAAAAGATTGGAACTTAAATTTAAAAGGGATTCTCCAGACATATTATTTTTGCAGGAAACTCATCAAAAATCTGAGGATTTTAATAGAATGAATATTAAAGGTATGCAAATTTATGAAAAATCTTTTGGGACTTCCAAAGCTAGAGGAGTAGCGATATTGATATCAAATAGGGTATACTTTGAGAAAAAACAAGTAATTAGAGATGAGGAAGGAAGATATTTAATAATTATAGGGAATATTAATGAGCAAAAAGTGACATTGGTTAATTTATATCTACCGAATGAAAAACAAAAGGGATTTCTGGATAAAATTACTAAGATTTTGGAAACAGAAAGTGTAGGGAAAGTAATTGTGGCGGGGGATTTTAACCTAATTAGGGATAGAATTGATAGTAATAATCCCACCCGCTTTAGACAAACAAATAAAGGGGAAATTTTAAATAAATGGATGTTTCAAAACAGTGTGGTAGATGTTTGGAGGGAGTTGAAAGGCTCTGAAAGGGTGTATACCTTTTGTTCTAAGGTACATAATACTTATTCAAGGATTGATTATATTTTTGTTTCTAAAGATTTGCTGAATAAAGTAGATAGAATAGATGTGGGAATTTTTAAGGATTCGGATCATGCAGAAGTTATGATGGAAATAGATTTTAATTTTGAGAAAAAAGAAAGAGGTTGGAGATATGATGAAAAATTGTACAAAAAGGAGGAGGATAAAATATGGATATTCAAAAAATGGAAGGAAAGTTGGGAATTGAATGACAATGAAGAGGTTAAATTTGAAATTGTTTGGGATACGATGAAAGCTATATTTAGAGGAGAAAGTATTAAATTGTCAAGCAGGAAATATAGAGAATATAAAGCTAAAATTGATCAGGATACAAGACAAATTAAGATATTGGAGAACCAATTCTCACTTACGAAAGATAAAAAATGTTTGGAGGAATTGACCTTATTAAAAACTAAACTGATAGAAGAAGATATTGAATTGGTTAAAAAAAATTTAAGATATTTGAATAGGGATTTTTTTGAATTTAGTAATAAAAATTCTAGGTTATTGGCAAAGATGGCGAAAAATAAAACTCAAAAGAGAGAAATTGGTTCTCTGATAGATGAAAAAGGTACAAGGTGCTATAAGAGATTGGAGAAATGTGAAGTAGCTAGGAATTTTTTTCAAAAATTATATTTAAAGAAATCAATTGATTTAGAAAAATTGAAGAATCATCTTGGAAAATATGCTATGAAAATAGATCAAACATACAAAGATTTGATGGAAAGAGACATAACACAGGAGGAAATCAACGAAATAATACAAGAGTTAAAATTAGGGAAGACCCCAGGAGAAGATGGATTACCTGCTGAATTCTATAAAGATTTTAAAGAACTAATAATACCAAAACTGCAAAAACTATTTAATGGAATTTTACATGGTGGAGAAGTCCCGATGTCATGGAATAAGACAGTAATATCTATAATTCCTAAACCTGATAAAGACCTTGAGAGGATCGAGTCCTATCGACCTATTTCTTTAATCAACCAAGATGCCAAAATATTTACAGCTATTATAAGTAATAGATTAAATAGTTTTATAGATAAATATATAAGTTATAATCAAGTAGGGTTTGTTAAAGGTAGATATATGAGTGATATAATTAGAAGAGTATTGAATATTATAGATGTAGCAGAGAATAATGGTGATGAATTAGGTATAATATCGTTAGATATTTTTAAAGCTTTTGATTCTGTACAATGGGATACTATAAAGGTAATTATTGAGGCATTAGGCTTTGGTAATAAATTTATACATGTTATTTCAAAACTGTATCAAAAAAGTAGTGCAAAGGTAAAGGTGAATGGAACAATGACGGGAGAGATTAAATTGGAAGCAGGCACGAGACAAGGATGTCCCTTGTCTCCAACATTATTTTTGTTAGTTATGGAGGTTTTGATTAAATTGATAGAAGCAGATGAAGAGTTGGAAGGTTACAAGGGATATAAGATAAATTTGTATGCGGATGATACCTTGATTATTTTGAAAGATATAGAGAAAGATTTAAAGAGGATAAATAAACATTTGATAGAATTTGAAGAAATGACAGGTTTAAAGGTAAATTGGTCAAAATCTGAATTATTAATGAATAAAGATGGTAAGGAGTGGGAGAGTATGCAAGAACAATTTGGGATAAGAGTTAAGAACACATTGAAATATTTGGGGATAACACTTTCACTTAAAGTTAGAGAATTAAAAAAAATTAATTATGAGGTGATGTTGAAGGAAGTAGAGAAAAAGATAGATAAATATAAAGAGATAAAGTTGTCTTGGTTTGGTAGAATTGCAATGTGTAAAATGATGTTGTTACCAAAGTTTAACTTTTTATTTGAGATGCTACCATTAAATTTGACAGAGAAAGATATAGAAGAATATCAGAAGAAATTAGATAAATTTTGTAATGGTGGGAAAAGACCAAGATTAATGAAGAAATTGTGGTATCAAAATCAAAAAGAGGGTGGATTGGGAATTCCCAATCTACTTAATTATTATCGGGCGTATAATATTAGAACTGTGATAAAAATACTTAAAGGTGGAGATGGTCATTGGGGAGATCTGGAGTTAAAAGATATTAAGAGATTTGGGTCTATATGGTTTTTAGATAGAGCAAAAACAAAAAAGGCAATTAATAGTTATTGGTTAAAGGGGCTGAGTAAAACTTGGAATAAATTTGTTAAAAAACTAATCCCGGATATAGCCTTTTTGGGGAAGACAATTGAAAGTTGGCCGATTAAAACTAATATAAGTCGGAATAAAGTAATTGAGGATGAAAATATAGGAAATATAGTAGATTGGTTAAGAGCTCTAGGAACTGAGAGTAGGAAGAAAAAAGTAATTCAAAAATTGGAGTTAAATTGGTTTGAAAAAATACAGGTAGAAAAATGGACTATGAAAGTAAGGGGAATATGTAAAATAGATAGAAGTAAAACTAAATTTGAAAGTTTAGTATCTCAAATTATCAAGGATGAAACTGGGTTAAAAGGACTCGTTAGTAAGATATATAAGATTATAAACTTTGATGGAAATCCACAAATGGTAATGAAAAGGAATTGGGAGGAAGACCTTAAGATTAAAATATTGGATTTGGATTGGAACGAGAATTGGAAGAGTCGAATCATGAGGACTTTGTCTATAAGGATTAAAGAGCATAATTTCAAGGTTGTTTGGAAATGGTATTGGACCCCATTAAGATTATCATTGATAGATAAAAAAATGAGTGATAAATGTTGGAGATGTAATACGGAATTGGGAACTTATGAACATATGTGGTATAAATGTGTGAAAATTAAAAAGTTTTGGCAGCAATTAGAAAGAACGATGTGTGAAATGATGAAAAGAATAATAATATTGAGACCAGAAACTATATTGTTATTGATAATTAATGAACCAGAGTTAACAAAACATGAGAAAGAATTGATTAGAATTATGATTATAATGGGTAGAATTGTAATAGCAAGATATTGGAAAATAGAGGTAAATATCAAAATAGAAGAATGGTATTGTGAAATGTGGAAATTAGCCTTAAATGATAAAATGACGTGTGATATTAAATTTAGAGAGGGGGTTTATAAAAAAGATATCTTTTGGAAGACTTGGAAGCCATTTGTGGACTATGCACTTGGAACTTTGGATGTCTCGACGCCTGTACCGAGAGAACGTGGATTTTGGAGATCCTAAAGATAATAGATGATACTTGAAACCAACTCTTCCTTTTGTTTTGTACAGCACTGGGTGAAATATTGTAAAACACTATAAAAATTTCAATTAAAAAAAAAAAAGTGAGAGAAAAACACTTGTATTTATTTTAATATCTGATTTGTCAAAAGCTTCCTATTAAATAGACCTCCACTTTCATGCTGAACAAGCAACTCCCTGAGCAATAACTGAATTTGAATGGGAAATGTATGTCAAGACTGAGCTGCATTTGTGCTGTTCGGTGAGAAAACCACATGAGAAACCTTGTTTTAAATATGAGAGAATCATGGCAGCTCTATTTCATATTGCTATTATGAAGTAATTGAAGACGTTGGATATTAAACATTTATTCAGAGGATGTTCATTTAGTATAGGAGTTTTCCTATTGCAGAGAGCTTCTGTTTTCGCAGGTGTTTATTTCTAAACTTTATTTATTAATTAAAATTATATGATCATCCAGAGTTCTGCTGCATGGATGGATGGATGGATGGATGGGTGGGTGGGTGGGATGGGATTAATGGCTGAACATAGGAAACAAAACTAAAAGAAAATTTAGACTTATCCTGTAGCAACAGCAACTTATAGTTCATTTATGAATAAGAGATGAATCTGTTAAAAACATAGGTATCACTATGGAAAAGCATGAATGCCTTTGATGATTCATATTAGCCACTGCTTGAGTGCCTATTGAATTTAAACGATAAATAGGGCTTCTCTCTCTTTTCTTCTATGTTCAATTAGGTCTCTTTCCTTTGCGGCATCTCAAGGTGTTTTTCAAGGTGTTTCTCAAGGTGTTTTTCAGTCCACACTTTTCTTCTTTCCTCACCCCCCCACCACATTTTGTCAATAACAACAACAACAACAACAACAACAACAACAACAACAACAACAGGAATCTGTGCTTGTATGTACTGTATTTTAGTGTAGAAATGGCTTGCATATGAAATTCATTAGCAGTTATTCAATCTTTGTGTGAGGAGCTGGACCCTTTCTTTTTGGGGTGGGTGAGTAGGGGATCACCTTATTGCAGATTAAAGCCAGCTGGAATAGTTCTGCAATTAACAACTTTAGATTGTCTATGGCAAACATTAAAAAAATGAGATTGCATAGGAACATTATCTGTTTTGTATATACATTTTCTGGCTTATTCTTTCTTTTGCTTTTGAATAAAGGCCGAATATTATATGTGACCAAATAAGATAAAAACCTATAGCCGAAGGAAACTACGCCTTATACCTTTTGATCTTTCCTATAACCTCATTTTATGAAAAGAATGGGAAAAAACCCCTATTAAATGTCTATAATTTGTTTGGGGGATTTGTTTAGATTTGTTTTAAAGCTTGCATTATGAAACTCCAGGGGCACTAGTATTTTACTTTAATGCACATGGGTCTAGAAATAGCAGAATCTAACACTGTAACCCAAACTGTCCTATCTATGAAATTGCCTCATGAGATTTAGCTATCTGAATAGCTAACCTCAGGACTGATTCCAATTAAACGCCTACTGTTTTGCCCTTTGTGATATCAAATGCTTAGATCTTATGTGTTGATTCACATGAAAAGAAATGCCCTTTCTTCTCTAAGACACTTTTCATGTGTCTTCAGAATGCTTTGTATTCCGTTAAAAAAAAAAAAAAACCTGTTTTCAGTCTGTGTCTGACAAGTTTTCAGCTTCTTTACTCTTCTAACAGTGTTTCAGAAAAGTAAGGATAAAGTAGAATGCTACAATGAGTCAATATCAAACAAAAAAGTCCACCATCCTGAAAACACTGTGATTTTCAATGTGTTCATGACTGTTCCATCCTCTTTTTATTTAGCTAAATTTTATTTTGCCTGCCTTTAAAGGAGGTATTTAGTCAATTTGTAAACCTCCCTATTCCTATTCTTATTCCACTCTAATTTATGTAATTAAAGCAACATTAAATATTTATATTTATTAAATAGAAAACACTGCCAACAATAATGAAAACATCCATTAAGGGAACAAATGCTGCCATCCAAATTCCTTATCACTCTCAAAACTGTACACATCTCTGGGAGTTATTGTTCCATAGGCGGGTGACATGATAAAGAACTCCTTTATTACTGTTCTGATAATAGGTGACTTACTGCAACCATCTGATTTCATAAAGACAACATGGAAAGCATTCATTCTAGTGCTCAAGTTGGACACAATTCTACGCCTAAGTAGGTATGTACATTTTTTTTAAAAAAAAGCTTTATAATTGATAAAAAGACAAGATAACCACAAAGACACAGGAATTCTTTATAGCAGGGGTCCCCAACCTTTGCAACTTTAAGTCTGAAGTCCTTCAGACTTAAAGTTGCAAAGGTTGGGGACCCCTGCTTTATAGTATGAAAAATATTGGGGGCACATTTCTTGATAAATCTGCCAATATCTGTGTTATTTTAACAAGCAGTTCCTGTGCTTTACTGTGGAAAGAGATCAAGAGGTAGAGCAGCCAGAGGCGTAGCGTGGGGGGTGCAGGGGGTGCCAGCCGCACCGGGCGCAACATCTGGGGGGGCGCGCTCGCACTCGCAGCTCTCTGCCCCTGCCTGGCTCACTCACTCTCTCTGCAGTGCTGGCTGTGCGAAGATAAACGCCGCCATAGCTTTAGAAAGGTGGCGGTGTCACGCCGCATCCGGGAGCCCCTTTCCTCACTGGTGTGCTCGCTCCCCCGTCCCTAAGAGGTCCCGCGTCCAGGACAGGAATCCCGGCGCAGATCTGAGACGCGGGGCGTTTGCTCCGGACCAGCGGATCGCGGGGGGAGGAGGAGAGGAACTGGGGGGGGGGGCAGTTCTGGGTACAACCTGAGCGGGAAATCCCGAAGTGTGGCTACATTCTGGGGTGGCGGTGCGGTCAGGCTGGTTCGGCGAAGGCTTCAACTCTCAAGGCTTCGGGAGAAACGAACCAGGTAGGATCAGACGGTCCGAGCACCCCCCTGTTCTCTCCCTCGCTCCCTCCCTGGCCTCCTTCGGGCGCCGCGAGGGAGGGAAAGAGCGGACGCGCTCCGAGGTGGCAGGTGCGCTGCGAAGGTTAGAGGCTCGTCTCAGTTCGCCTGCGAACGCGCCGCGGCGGTTTCTCGATTGCCGATGCCTGGGGGGAACTGGAGCGAGGCTCGTGTTTCTCTTGGCCCGAGAGAACAGGCAGCCCCCTTGCTTGAGAGGCCGGCGGTGCTGAGCCCGCCAAAGCCTCGCTCGTCCCGCAACCCGCTGAAGTGTGAGGGCTGGCTCTAAGGCGCTCGCTCCACTCCTCCCTTCCCCGCTGCGGGGATTCTGGAGAAAGCCGCTGGCCGGCTGCTGAGCTCCGGAGCTGGGCAGGCCCCGCCGCCAGTTGTTTTTCCTCGCACCGCCGACTGTCACTCGACCCGATGGGAAAGCAACTGGTTTCTTTGGGGGGAGGCGGGGCGCCGAAGGAATCTGTGCTTCCGATGAACCTTACGAGGAAAGACGCGGTTATCATAAACTTCGAGAGTTCTCGTTAACTCAATTATGAACGAATCCATTATATTGGCCTGCATTAAGGTATGAGAAGGAAAGAGAGAGAGAGAGAGAGAGAATGAATGGAAGGAAGGAAGAGATAGAGAAAGAAAGAGAGAGAGAGAGGAAGTGAATGGAAGGAAGGAAAATGGAGAAAGAGAGAGAAAGGAAGGAAGGAAGGAAAATAGAGATAGGGAAAGAAAGAGAGAGCGAGAAAAAAAGAGGAAGGAAGAAAGACAAATAGAGAAAGAAAAAAGAAAGAAAGAAAAAGAGAGAGGAGGGAAGGAAGGAAGGAAGGAAGGAAGGAAGGAAGGAAGGAAGGAAGGAAGGAAGGAAGGTGGTCGATTTTCTTGGAAATTAAATGAAATGCAGGTATGGCCTGGCCAATGCCATTTTAAAATCTACACTCCAACAACTCAATTGTGGACAAGTTTCTGCATCTTTTCAGATGTCTTTTCTCTTTTTTGTCAAGCAAACCGCAAAGTATTAATGTTTTTTCCTTCCTTGTCTTGAAAGACAAATCCACTGCCTTTTTAAAAAATATGTACTTTGGTTTAAAATAACATGCAAAAACACTGTGTTGTAATTGGGATATTTGTGAATTCAAGTCTTAATTAATTCAACAAATAATACTACAGCCCTTTAGAGCATGAATGAAAATGTCCAACTTACCATGGCAGGTGATCCCTTCCCTCCTCAGTCCTAAGAACCCCCATTCCTCTCAAGCTCTGCAGGTATGCAAAACCTATTGCATACCTACAGAGAGAAGAGTTGGAAGATGCAAGAAGATGGATGGTGAGAACAGTTGCATGCTGGCTTGACCTTAATACAGGAAACAAGCAGAGAACAACTGGAAGCAATGGATCAGCTTCAGGCAGAAATTAAAAAACGTACTACGCAGATGAATACGCTGCACCAGCGATTTGCTTTTTTGCAAATCCAAACATTGTTGGATACTAAAAAAGATGATTTTATTAAGAAACAAATTCAGCACACGTGTGCTCAGTACACGGAATTGAATGCTGCATCTATGCTCACCGAAATAACTCGACTTCGGCACCACATTATCTTGTATAAGGAGGTCAATCCTGATGAGCAGGTTGCAAACTGGTCAGCTTTAGATTTGCTTCGCTGGGTGTATAAGTGGAAGCTGCAAGAAAGTTTAACTAACTTTGTTGTCACATTAAGAATCTTTCTTACTATCACTGTTTCTACAGCAAGTTGTGAAAGAAGTTTCTCAAAACTTAAACTAATTAAAACATATCAGAGATCTACAATGAGCCAAGAAAGACTGAGTAATCTAGCAATACTGTCCATTGAGAGAGACTTTAATGTAGATTTCAATTCCGTTGTTGAAAAATTTGCGCTAATTAAAAGCAGGCGAATTTAAATTAATCTGTATATTATATACAGATTGATATCTTGCACTTCTATTAAAGAATTACAATTAGAGGTACAGGATTGAGGAAGTTGGCTCCATCTAGCCCAGTCTTGGATCATCTCCAGGGTATGGTTCCATTTTGATGTTTAGTTTTTGTTCTTGATATTGATATCATCTTGATATGATAGTTGTGAGACGACATATAATAGCATGGCCCATGCTAGGTTACTACATTTGTAGATTTGTATTCATAGACCTGCTGAAAATGTGGAGAATGTGTAATGCATGTTCGCACTCAATAAAGTGTTTGAAAATAAACTTGTATTTAGATGCAAGTTTAGGGGGTAAGGGTTTCTTTAACTAATCTAGTGGAAGAGACTCGAGTGCTAAAATCCACGGGTTAGGGGGCGCAAATTACTTGCCTTGCCCCGGGTGCTGACAACCCACGCTACGCCACTGAGAGCAGCATAGATCCTTGAATTTACTGTCTCTGTTCAAGATGTAAACTCTAACATCAAGGCCCTCAATGAAGGACATGCAAAAAGAAAAGAAAGTATATGATTATATAATTCCAATTCTCCATAATCACTTTTCATTTAATTAAAAACAAGCAAGAAAAACTGGCAAATGAAGAAAATAACCAATTTATTCATGGGGTCTTTCTAAACATATTTTTAATCAAACTTGACCTTTTAAAAATTCTTTTTTGATGTTGCTTTATTGATTACATTTTTTTCAATGTAAAACAAAGTTATGAATTACAAAATTCATTTTATCTGTGGGTCATTTCTAAGCATTAGAACATTTAATTTGTTATTTAAGTTTTGTTTCCAACTCATTGTTTAAATATAATTCTACAACACTTGGGAATCTATATTCAGAATATCCCATACAAAACAAATGCAATGCCTTGTTAAATGTTTGATCTTTGACATCATGGTTATATTATATATAATTTACTATAAGGGGTCTTTTAAAATATTAAACATTATTTAAAGTGATTACTTTTTCTTCCCTCGTTTGGAAGATAATTTTACTAGGTATAAATCATACCAAACCAATCTTATTTCATTCTTTGACAAAGTGACTAGTAGACCAGTGTAATACTATGGACATAGTAGACTTCATCAAGGCATTCAACAAAGTAGATCACAACCTACTTTTTAATAAACTAGAAAAATGTGGGATAGACAGCATCACCACTAGATGGATTTGTAACTGACTGACAAACTGTACTCTCTGAACTGTCTTAATGATACTACATCCACATGGAGGGAAGTAAGCTAATACTTAGCTGCTACTTACACAATGTTCCGTCTTGAGTCCAGTACTCTTCAATATCTTGACAAATGACTTAGATGAGAAAATAGAAGGGGAATTAATCAAATTTTCAGATGACACTAAGCTGGTAGGAATAGCCAACACCCCAGAAGACAATCTCAGTCTAGAGAAACAAAAGACTAGGGATGACATGATAGCAATATTCTAGTATTTGAGGAGCTGCCATAAAGAAGAGGGGGGTAACTTATTTTCCAAATCAACAGAAGGCAAGAAAAGAAACAATGGATGGAAACTAACCAAGGAGAAAAGCAACCTGGAATTAAGGAGAAACTTCCCAACAGTGAAGACAATTAATTGGTGGAACAGCTTGCCTTCAAAAGTTGTGGTAGTTTCATCACTGGAGGTTTTAAGGGTTTTAATTTAATTTAAGGGGTTAATTTAATTCGGTTTTAACATTTTGTATTTGTATATTGTTGTATTTTTGGATTTTTAATTTCCTGTGCACCGTCCCAAGTCCCCATGGGGGAGAGGGGGCGGTCTATAAATTAATAAAGTATTATTAAATTATTATTAAGAAAAAAAACCTGGACATTTACCTATCTGAAAAGCTATAGGGCCTCCTGCTTGAGCAGGGGGTTGGACTAGAAGACCTCCAAAGCCCTTCCAGCTCTATTCTGATTGATTGAAATATAACATCTGTACCCTCCATTTGCAACACTTATGCTACCACAGATTCTTCACTTTCTAGTCAATGGCAGTCATTTGACTTTCTTCCAGGTAATGGGATAACAAGACTTAACAAATTTATTTATTTAACTAAAATTGGATAATGTTCATCTCACAGGAGAGAGAAACTAGCTGAGTGACATTGGGCAATTACTCTCTCTGAGCCCTAAAAACTTCATATGGGCAAGCCATTTTCAAAAATGTTGCCAGGAAAAATTCAGAACTTGCCTTTGTAATCACCATGTATTAAGGTTGACAATGACCGTGGAACAAATTTAGTGGTTGCAATTCTAACCCATGCAGGTTGTTTTTTTTTAAATATCAGATGAAAATACTGCTGATTCTGTTGTGTAAAGAGTTAGTGTCTTTTTAAATGTGGTCATCAGAAGTGTGATGTCATATTGCAACTATGATTTTTGTTGTTCTTTTAAGTCAGTATTGTCTCCAGGTGACTATTTGAAGAAATCCCTGCAAGGATTTTGTGTTTGTTTGTTTGGCAAGATTTTTCAGAAGTGGTTTGCCTTTGCCTGCATCTGAGAGCTGAAAGACAATGACTGGTCCAAGGTCACCCAGTCAGGATGGTTGACAGCACTAGAACTGCAGTCTCCTGGTTTCTATTCTGATGTCTTAACACTACACTAAACGTGCTCTCCTTTTGACAGGTACTGCCACCCCCCCCCCAACCCCACCCCCCCAAAATGGTCTCTTTGGACTATTTCCCAACAATTTCATAGAATTAATTATATTCACTCAATTAACCTCAGTAACAGTCATGCAAACAAGCAAGCTTGGCTAGGCAATATTGTGTCAGTCCATTTACTGCATCATATCTGGATGGGATTCCTCATGTGACTCATTCAAGAGAGGATTAAAGAGAGTTTGAGTCAAAGAAGCATTAGGGAATAGATCCACCAAGCATGTTTCTTTTTAATCCTTGCAAACTTTAAGTATTTTGAAGGTGAAATAATATTTTCTATACCAAGTTCTAAAGCTGAGGTACCACAGAATGTTGAAAATGTAGAGGGGTAAAAGTCCTAAATCCTACTGATATAGTCATTTTTTGAGGTACAATGATGAAATGAGCAGCTTAAGTACTTCTATAATGAAACATAACTCACTGAATTCTGCTTTAAGCTTTTGGAGCAAGTGCTGCTCAGATGGTCTTAAAGATAATATCCAATTAGAAATACAGAGAAGATATTGTTCAAGTTAATATCAGTCCCCAGAATGGAGACCAGAAATAAATGATCACACACACACACACACACACCATCCTTGGGTTGATATCTTCATATTGCCCAATTCCACTTAATATAGTGGCTGCAATATTATTGTTCTTACAGAGATTTATGAATCATTTCCAAACCAGCTCTGTGTATAATTTATTGTGAGCTGAATGAGAAGTTACCAAGAGTAGATTACAATATTTAAGCTATCTGTCCTTTTTCAGGTTTCAAATTCACACAAACACATTTTCCAGGTGAGAATACAATTTACTCAAGGCTGAGTAGCTAACAGGCAGATAAGAAACAGAACATAACTCAAAACAAGAGGATCTGGGAAATAAAGCTTAATTGGGTAATTTCACATTCATCGGGAACAGATAGAAGTCAAAATCCAGTCTGAAATTCACAGTACCAAGTCAGATTTGTCATCCAAATTGAAGTTCCGAGTTTCACAAGCAGAATTCACAGGAACAACAAACAGGGTAGAAGAGCAAATAGTTGTCTCCAATGGAGAAACATAGGTTACTCTTAAAGTAAAGTGTAGGAAGTTATCTTCATTTAGTATAGTAATTATTGTGTGAGTAAGGAGCCTTCTTGGGCATCTTTGCTCTCCTCTCTGCTTCACTCACTAGGTCCAAGGACTTGGAGGCCAATAACTCATTACTTGTCTTTTCCAGCTTTGTCTGATGTCACCTGTGTTTGACCAGCCTTAGGTAATTCCTAGCATGCTGATTCTCAAAGCTGACATTGCACTAGTTCAACTGGAGCAGCTCAGAATCAGAACCTGAGACCTTCACAGTGCCATCAAGGCTACTTGTGCTTTTATGACAAAGAAAGGTCCAGAAGCACCTCTAAATAACAACATTGATCAAGGGCTTTATTTGGGGGACTTTGTATTCCCAAAAATCCTTTACACCTTATATAGTGGTGAGCACAGATATCAGAGCAAAAGTCAGCAGGGTAGCATTTCTTCCTGTTTCTGGATAGTATATTTGGAAGATTTATAAAATCTGCCATTTCTGACGGATAGAAAGTCTCACTTTTTTCACTTCCAGTGGACTTCACCCCATCTCGTTTGAGCTAGGGATAACCCCAATCCTTTGTTGTAGCTAGATTAATATCAGATTATGTCTCTGAATTTATCCTTTAGAAGAAGTTCAACCTGTTACCCAATTTGTCCTCCCATCCCCAAATTGTATCTCAACTTGGCTTAGTCTCAAATATACTGATAAATGCTACAAAGACAAAAAAGCTTTTTGTAGGAAGCAGCCATCCAAAAGTGAACTTGTGTAATTGCAGAATGTTGGCAAGCGGTCAATGACTCCTTTTGCTCAGCAAATTCTTGCAGCAATAAGGGATAAAAATTATATTAAATGTGTTGCTAAGTTTGACCTTTCCTGGCAAAGGACATGACTCAAAGGGTGTACAGGCATACCTTTCCACATATATATTACCAATTACCAATTGTTAGTAAAGCAATGACAGTCTGATAAAAATATTTTTGATAAACCAAAGCAAGGAGCCTAGAAAATCGTATCAACCTCAATCAAATCTTTGTTCTAGCAACAACAACAACAACATTTAAGCAAAGCAGTTGTTGGCTCTACTGTGCTATCTAACTTGTTCTTGATTCATCGATTGTTGGTCTTCTGAGTAAGTTGCATTTTGTGCACGTTGCTGTTCTTTTCTGATGTTTTTATCCTTTGCCTCAGTTATAATATTTAAAACTTTGATTATTGTATTATATCTTATCTAAATACCAACTGGTCAGCGCACCACAGCTGGTGACTCAGATGCATTGTTTTGTTGCTATTATGAATCTTCTTCTCATTCATCCACAGCAAGAACTATTGGTTTGCTAATGTAGTTCCTTTAATTTAGTTAAGATTACTTTCATCATAATTCATGATCAGCCAAAAATTTAAATAATTCATTTTGGTGGGAAATAGTTGTTGGTTGAGTCTGTTTACTAACTTCATTGTAGTAATCCAAGTGATTATTGGAGGCAGGAGAATTGGAACCATCCTGAAAATATTATTTTGTGCCTGGTCCAATGATAGAGGCAAGATAAAGAGGTTCTCATCCATTTTGGCAGACTTGGATTGCAGCTGAAAAGAATTGCCTTCTTTTACAAAGACCAGAGAAAAATCTTCCAGTGATTAATTATATCTATTTGATTCATATTTGTGAAATTATAGATTTTGCTTAAGGGCAGGAAATAACCATTGCATAGGCTCTATATTAGTTTGAGCCTTCCTAAGTATGTAAGCAAAAAAGAGAAGGATAGGACACTGTATTCCTGTATATACAAACACAATTTTCATGCTTCAGAAATAGTGTAACGTTAAGCCAATGAATAAATTATAATTCCAGTATTCAAAGGAAACCATATGCTATGGCTCAATTTCAAAGGGTTGATAGGAGTCCATTTACAGTATTCACTGGTCAGGTCCAATCTATCCCTGAAGAGTGTGCTTAATATTGAAAGGAAACCATAAAATGAAATAGAGCCTTATCTTTTTTTTCTGATTAGGAAATCATTAATAATTTGCCAAACACCTGCTACATTCCCCCAGGAATTGTATGAAAACAACCCTCAACCATTCAACATTTCAAAGAAGAATAGATTCTTTCTCATTCTTTTCCTCTTAGTAAATACTTATTTATTCAGTTTGTATAGATACCCATTTCAACAACTGACTCTGGGAAGCAAACAGTCTTAAGATAAATGAAATACAATTTCCATCAGAAATATAAATATTAAAATACAGTTGATGAGACTATGACAATCAACAGTTGCTGGTGGAGCCAGAAGATAGATCTTTCCACACTCAGGGCTTCAGACCAGAGCACAGAACCAGTAAAGCACTAAAGACCAAGAGGGTTGGGGCCAACCTAATCTCCAAAAGGAGAATAATTCATGGACAGGTGCTGTGGCAAAAAGGTCCTGTCTCATATGCCCAGCCAACCAGTATTCCTTGGCCAACAGAATCCAGAGCATGCCCATGCTTTTTCTTGCTTTCTATTCATTTGTTGTTGTTGTTGTTGTTCATTTACCAAAAGAAACCAGCATCCAACATTAAAATCCTACAGACAAGGAAACAGACCAGCTTCCTTGTCTGTTGCTATTTAATCAATCCAGAAATGCAGCATTTCTGTTTTGTATGCCCTTTTATTTTCCCCCCTACAAACTCAACTTCAGGATTCTCCCTTCCCTTTCTTAATTAAACTCACTTCTTCCATCTGGCTCCCTCTTTGTTTTAAATTTTCATATCAATCTGTTAAGATTTTTTGACTGCTTGTCCTATATGCTTGACAAGAATTGTCCTACCAACTTATTCTGCACTTAATGTATTACATTCAACATAAATTGTGAATGGCTAAAGAATTATTTATTATCGTACAATCTGCTAATTGTAACAATATTTAGCAATTATACTTATATCAAATATATTGGTTATTAATTATAATTTCATTTAAATTTTGAATGCATATCGCTATCTAATAATATATACAATAGTACCCACAATCATGTCAGAGATTATGCTTTGGTAATAAATCCCAACTGGAACAGGATGAAACAGTTACCTAAAAATACTGTCTACTAAGAAAACCTTTATCTTGTCTGGGATATGTCTTATATATATATATATATATATATATATATATATATATATATATATATATATATATATATATATATATATATATATATATATATATATATATATATAAGACATAAGGCTTCGGGGATTTTCCCGTGATTTTCCCGTGTATATAGGGAAAATCCCCGAAGACAGCAATGCCAGCATACCTACACCTGTGAAAATCTACGAAAACATATAGGTTGAGCCAAAAGGCAGAGAAGGATGACAGTGTGTCTCCTCCCTTAAAAAGGGGCCGAACAGGAGTTGTAAAAATATTCTCTCATTCAATAGTCCTGTAAAGGCTGATGTAATCAGGGGAAGCCGGATAGCTCAAGGCATAGAGAGCCTTGCTTGATATGCTGGAGAGTACCGGTTCAAACCCCAGTGGAGGTAGTATGGCCAGCTGAAGAGGGCTAATAAGCCCGAAATGGATCTTATTTATTAATCAGCCCTTAAAAACTTTATATATATATCTGGATATCTGGAAGCCAGCATTGACCAGCAGACGAGCCCCACCCTCCAGCCAAGCCGTTGAAATTCAAAACAAGGAGAAACATACAAATGAGACCAATCAGCATCAATCTACCAGTCACGATGCAACTGCACAGCCAATCAACCCACTCACAACAATAGTCAGCACTCCACCACCCCCACCAAGATTTAAAGAGGGGTCACACTCACAGACACAAGCCTGCCTGATGATGACAAGTGAGATCTTGTCGAAACGTTGCAACAACTTTTCTATGCCTTATACACGGGAAAATCCCTGAAGCCAGCTATGCCAGCATATATATATATCTATATATATATATTTGTTTTCGTAGATTTTCACGGGTGTAGGTATGCTGGCACAGCTGGCATAGCTGGCTTCGGGGATTTTCCCGTGTATATTTTCCCTTATACACGGGAAAATCCCCGAAGCCAGCTATGCCAGCATATATATATATATATATATATGTATGTATGTATGTATGTATGTATGTATGTATGTATGTATGTATGTATGTATGTATGTATAATAATAATAATAATAATAATAATTTTAATTTATATCCCGCTCTCTCTCCCCAAGGGGACTCGAGGCGGGGCACAGGCAATTAAAAATACAAATAAACCACAAACAAATACAAAATACAGAGTTAAAAATAGATTAAATAGATGTTAGTTTTATGAGCTGATCAATAAATTAAATTAGAAGAGACCAGGATAGATCTATTTCGAGCTTATTAGCTCTCATCAGCTGGCCATACCCCTTACTGGGATTCGAACCGGGGCTATGTTGCATGTAAGGCGAGAATTATATATATATATATATAATCAGCATAATCACTTTAGGTTCAACAGCACTGTAGATTTAATTGCTCTTTGCAGAACCCTCCAGTATAGGGTATATTCTATGGCGTTGAGTAGAAATCCTCATATTTCTGGAGGGAAATATGAGAACAGTCACTTTAAATTTCTTCCACCAACTTATAACCTTTGCAGAAGGATGTCAGGGTGACACTGAAAGCATCAGAAGGCTAGGAAAATTAACACATTTGCACTCTAGCAGATCTCTCTACCAGATGACCAAGGCAGTGGTAATGCTGAAAGCAGGCTGACGCCATGACTGAAATGGATTTAAACATATGCTATTCAATATACCGTATTTTTCGGAGTATAAGACTCACCGGAGTATAAGACGCACCAAGGTTTTGAAGAGGCAAATTACAAAAAAAAGTAGGTAGGTAGATAGAGGGAGAGAGAGGGAGAGAAAGAAAGAGAAATACGTAAGGTAGATAGATAAAGGGATAGAGAGAGAGAGAAATAGAGATAAATACAGTAGGGAGGGAGGGAGGGAGGGAGAGAGTAGGTAGGTAGGTAGGTAGGTAGGTAGGTAGGTAGGTAGGTAGGTAAAGGGATATATAGAGAGAGAAATAGAGAGGGAGAGAGAAATACTGTAGGTAGGTAGGGAGAGAGAGTGTCTGTGTAGGTAGGTAGGTAGGTAGATAGATAAAAGGGGAGAGAGAGAAATGCAGTAGGTATGTAGGGGGAAAGGGAGAATGTGTGTGTGTAGGTAGGTAGGTAGGTAGGTAGGTAGGTAGGTAGGTAGAAAGATAGAGAAATAGAAAGATAAAGAAATACAGTAGGTAGGGAGAGAGAGTGTGTGTGTAGGTAGGTAGAAGGATGAGAGAGAAATAGAGAGAGAGAAATACAGTAGGTAGGATGGAAGAGAGTGTGTGTGTATAGGTAGAGGTATATAGAGAGAGAAATAGATAGATAGATAGATAGATAGATAGATAGAGAGAGAGAGAGAGAGAGAGAGAGAGAGAAATACAGTAAATAGGGAGGGAGTGTGTGTGTGTGTGTAGTTAGGGAGGTAGGATAGAGAGAGATAGAGAAAGGGAGAAATACAGTAGGTAGGGAGAGAGAGAGAGAGATTAGGTAGGTAAGTTGATGTTCTCAGGTGTATTTATCTCTGTCCTGCAGAAGGAAATCTCAGACAAACCTTAAAACTTCATTTCTGCTTGCTCAGAAGTTAAAGAGCCTCCCGAAAAGGGGGGGGGGGGAGACTTTGCACTCAGCAAACTTCCAAAACAGCCCATTTCTCCGTGAAAATGAGGCTGTGTTTTTTTAAATAAAAAGCATAAGTAGCCTTGGGGGGGGGGGGGGCTTGCAGAGTGCTGGGGGGGGGTGAAAAATGAGCAAAAAACCCGCCCCGTTTACCCAGGAGCTGCCTCCATAAGGCTCGGCACAGCTAGTTTGTTGAAGGGGGCAGGGTTCCAGGAGGCAAAAAGTGTGCTTTGCATACTTCTTCCAAATGCTCTTTCTCCGCGAAAACGGGGCCGATTTTCTTCAAATAAAAAGCATGACTAGCCTTGGGGGGGGGGGGCTTGCAGAATGCTCCTGCAGGGGGTGGGGGGCAAAAAACCGCCCCATTTATCGCGAAAACGGGCCATTTTTGTGTCAAATAAATCGCATGCATAGTCCTATGGAGGCTTATAGAGTGCTGCTGGGGGCTGGGGGAGGGGGAAACGGCCCGTTTGAGGCTAATTTCTGCCCTCCCCAGCCCCCAGGGGCTCTCTGGAAGCCTCCACAAGACTAGACACAGCCAGTTTGGTGAAGGGGGTGGGGTTCCAGGAGGCAAAAAAATGCTGTATTCGATGTATAAGACGCACCCAGATTTTCAGCCTCTTTTTAGAGGAAAAAAGGTGCGTCTTATACTCCGAAAAATACGGTAACTTGGATCTGATTAGCAAACATGTCTTTAAGCACATTGTTTAAGAAGGCATATACAGCAATTGTATAACCTGAATCCAATATGTGTGTGGGTGTTGGAATAGGTTCCCTAATTCATCTTCCAAGGAAATATTTATAATATTCTCAATACAACATAGAAACCTACCTGCCCCTTAAGATGCAATGACACATGTAAGGCACAGGTGAGTAAACATGTCTGCCCAAAATTAGACCAAATGCTTTGTCCTGGAATCTGATCAAACAGAGCACCCTGGACATTTCTAAACCAGAAGAATGATTTTTCTAATGAAAATCAATTGTTATCTAGAAAGAATCTTCAACAGATCCTTCTGTGCCTGCAAAGATGAATAAGCACTGTAAATATAAATTTCAGCAGAAAGTGATCTATCCATAACAAACAGATTTAAAACGTGCTCTGACGATGCTTTCTTTAAATGAGTTCTGTATTCATTACTTCAAGTAAAAATTGATTTAAATGTTGAAATCCATTATGAAAATATTATCTAGGAACAGCATGGTTGTGTGCATCTGAATATCAGTTTGATATTAAAAAAAGAATATATGAAAAAGAAAAAAAACTATTAAAGGTATGTGTCCATTAGAATGAAGGAAATCATATAATGACATAGTGCAGTGAACATAACATACACTAAAAAATCTATTTCAGAGCAAAATTATTGTAACTTGCATTATGAAGCCCATTATTACACTATTTTCATGGCTTTTCAGTACAATATAGATACAATTGCTTATTTTGAATTGCCAATACTGTAAAGTACTGTCTCATAGAATTGATTACATCATCTTAGTTACATTTATTCTGCATTTTTTTTTATTTAGCACACATGCAAGAAAAAGAGTAGTGCAAAACATATTCTTCAAATTTGGCCTCTGTATAACCATCACCTTTTAATGTAAACACTGACCCAAGAGCTTCATATTTCTTGTTAAAAGGAAATGCAAGGATTTTTTTTAACATCTTCCCAGAAATGTTGTTCATTATTCTCCAATCCACCTTTTTATTTAAGAATCTTGCTTCTTGTTCTTCTTGTACAAATATGCCAGGTTATTTTCAGACTGGAACACTAACATGTCAAAATCATTGCTCATCACATTTACAAAGCCCTGTCAGTTTTTGCTTTTATTTCTTAGACATCACTATTTAAAAGGCTTTTATTGTTTCTTTTTCCCTAGGTTATTTAAGTAGACACTGTTGATCAAGGGAGAAATTTTGTCAAGGATCTCCTCCAAGAATTTCCCCACCAAACCTTACTGCCAAACTATTTTTTTAATCATTTGTTCAGTCTACTGCAGAGGCGGGCTGCACTTAGGGTCACAAGCAATTCGCTGGTTGTGAACGCTCACGCGCATGCACATGTGTGCTAGCTTCAGTTGCACACACCCCTTTGGGAGTGAAATAGAGTTTCAAAGAAGCAGGTAATCAGCAGCTCCAGTGAGTAAAGCAGGGACAGCACGAAACTCAGCTGGGCAGTGAGGGCACAGAAAACAAACCAGAAAGTTAGTTATAAATGGATAGATTAACACAAGGTCGGGAGGGTAGGCCCAGCCAGCGATCAAAGCTAAGGGTTGACCCGAATCCGCACAACCACATAGCAGTCCACCACTGGTCTACTGGATGCCAGGACTGTGACTAAGATGATCCTTGGCTTTGCTTCAGTATAAAGAAGCACTTTTTGTGGATCAGTTTTACTTCCTTTATCCTTTCATATCTTTTCATATTTTGAAAATATATTGATGATTGTTTCTGTCTTATGACTTTTATTGTTTTATCAGTGTGTAAAATAAAAATAGGAAATTAAGGGAAGGAAAAAGAGAGGGGGGGAGAAA
The DNA here is from genome assembly GCA_039707465.1 of Rhabdophis nuchalis. Classification (NCBI taxonomy): domain Eukaryota; kingdom Metazoa; phylum Chordata; class Lepidosauria; order Squamata; family Natricidae; genus Rhabdophis; species Rhabdophis nuchalis. The sequence goes on from CM077644.1 coordinate 109,325,183, forward strand.
ATATGAGGTATAAGGGAAGAAAGAAAAAAAATATTGACTTCCAACTCTTTTTAGCACAGTACAAGATAAAATTGCAGTCTTAATTTTTTTTATGCATTAGTACATAACTAGCCATTTCTATAACAACAAATCTATCTAATTGGCAAGATCAAAGTTTCATTTTTTTTACCACGAACATAAAATCCAGAAATGAAATCCAAATAAAAAACATAATGAAATATATTCTCCTCTTTGAATAAAAGAATCAATTTAACAATTTCTCCTTTATCTTCCTTGCTGTGGAAATAATACATATTTCTATTTGTACTTTATAAACTATCACCATTTATATTAACATGATTCACTGTATTCTTTCAGATTCTTTAAACTTAAAGGGAAAAGACTTTTTTCATCCATTTTAAAATACTGAACTTTTCTTTAAAAACATTTCTAAAATCAAAACGTTTTAATATGTCTTGTTTAACTCCCTCCTTACATACTTTAAAGTTCACTTTTAGACCAATAAAATTCTAAATAATTCCAATTAGCTCATTAAATTTAAATAACTCCCTCTAAGTTGCCCTATTTTTTTCTTCTTGTATAAATCCTTTTTAAAACTCTAAACATTTTATTTAAGCTAATATATCCTTTTAAAACTTTCTCTTAGCATAGATATTTTCAAATACACTTTCAATAATATTTTCCAAATTTTAGGAATTATTTAAGCATTATATATAAAGCAGGGTGTCAAACTGGTGGCCTGCAGTCAGATGCATCTTGTGCAGGCCGAGCACACCCCAGCTCCACAAAGAGAAAAAAATATTGTGATACATCATGTGACCGGAACATCATGCAGCAACTTTGACACCAATGATGTAAAAGAAAAATACATTTTCAAACTTTTCAAACTTTCTTTCAATTACAAATATCAGACCGAGGTCAATTGGTGGATTGACAGCGCTCAATAAATGCACAATAAACAGAGTTTTGTCCATGGATGGGAAAGTAAAGAAAACTCCTATGTAAACCCAAGCCCCCAAAGGGGGCACAAGAGTTCCATTTGTATCTCAGTTTCTTTTTTTTAAGAAGGGGTGAAGGTGAGGTGATTGTTATCAGTTTATGAAATGCTACAATATAAGTTTGATATATATCACACACTGCATCAAATTAAAAGCATGCATATGGTTATAGCAGTGATTTCTTAATTTCATTAAAATTACTGTACCGACAGCTGGTCTCCTGAACAAATGAATATGTCAGTGACTGATTATAAATTAATAACATTGCCATTTCCTCAAAGTTGCAGCAATTTTTATTCAAGTGTAGCTCCATAAAATTAGATGTCTCACAATATATGTGTGAAAATTGTTTAAGGAAATATAGCAATATGTTCAGTTCCCCACCCCCCTTGTTTGGAGACAGTTTCTTATACCTATCAATTCACAGACCATAGCCCTCAAAAATGCTATGAAATATTTTTTGTTAAAAAAATGTAGTTTACAGAGCATTTTCAATTGCTCTGTAAACGCACCAACAGCACATTTTCAATGTGCTGTTGGTGCTTTAAAATCACCATGAAATTACTAACCAAATATGCCTAAAGGCTTCCAAATGTTAAGTATGAAAGTTAGGATTTTCTAGAGCTCTTCCTGCTTTATAGGTTTCAACTTATGACTTTGTCCTGCTGCTGTCTAGCCTATATTTACGGACTAAATCTACTTGTGATCTTGTCAATTCATAATAAATTGTTATAATTGAAAGCTCCTTCGTATCTTTTAATGATATTATATCAAGGTAAGTCACCGGATGATTGATTTTTTCAAAATTGTAGAAGCAGCCGGAGGAATTGTGCAAAATTTTAAAGTGTGCTTCATTTTAAAACGCATCAAAGAAAGCATCCACTAACCTGCTTCATAAAGCAACCCCTTATTTTTACAAGTGAGTAAAGGGACCGTGTTGCTTCAGAACTTTTTTTGTGTGTCCTCCTCCAGCGCTCATGAAATCGGAAATGACTGAGAGATTTCTTCTCCCCCAGCTGTGGCATGTACCAAAGGTATTTAGGTGGGTTGCCTTGCTGAAAAAAGCCTTACCGTGGGAAGAAGTCAGCAGCAATCCAAAAAGCAGAGTGGAAGAAAGTGGGCATTTGAATTTCACAACAGTTTTTAAAATACTATGCCTGATTTGATTCCCCAGTCAACATTTGCCTTTTTAGAGCATCTAATTGGCTCACTTATCTTGACAGGCAGTCTCAGTTGGACATTAGGTTGGACCCACTCATCTCAGCAAGTAGATGCAAAACATACCTTTTTCAATTTTTTTTAAAAAGTCAGAAAGAGACCAAAAATACTGCTAATAGCTGGCAAAACACCATATAATTTTTTTCCAAGACCTGAAAAGTTCTCAAGTAATTTATTTATTTATTTATTTATTTATTTATTTATTTATTTATTTATTTATTTATTTATTTATTTATTTATTTATTTATTTATTTATTTATTTATTTATTTATTTTATTAATGTAGGTTAAATAATATAAAATAAGCTGCATCAGGTTACCCTAAATGTCTAGGAATTACACACACAGAGACACACAGATACACAGACACAAACAAAGACAGACACAGAGACTGACAGACAGACAGACAGACACACACACACACATTCCATCACTTGAAATGCTGTTTCGGTTCCCATACATTCCAATCTGAATATCTGGGGGGGGGGGGGAATTATGGAGGAGTTATCAGGTCTTTCCTTGGAATTAACAGGGAAGGTGAAAATCATTTAGAGATGACCACTTCATTTCTGAATCACTACAAGAACATTTCATTCATCTATGAGAACTTCACCAGACTCCTTTTGTTCTTTGAAAGGAATTTCAAAGTCACATTCAACCCAGAATTGTTGCATATACACTCAACTGCATGCAAATTTAAAATCATCATCATCATTATCTTCATCATCAACAACAACAACAACAACAACTACCACCACCTATACAAAGTCAGGATAGTGGATGTGGCAGTGCCTGGAGACTGAAGAATAGAAAGAACTGGAGAAGATACAAAATACAAAGACCTCAAAACAGAAATAGAACAACTGTGGTAAAGGCAAGCAATGGTAGTATCAATAGTAAAAGGCTTCTTGGGTGCAATCCCAAAACAGGAGCACCACTTGGACACCATTGCTTGGCCGACCTAGGTTAGTCTCTACCTTTGGGGTGTTAGGGATTTTAGTGTTATAACTTGGGGATTTTAGCGCAGGGATAATCCTAATTTAATTCATTTTTATTCATTGTATTCATTGTATTTTTATAGTATTTTAATTTTTTCCCTGTGCACCGCTCCGAGTCCCCCTGGGGAGAGGATGCGGTATACAAAATAAATTTATTATTATTATTATTATTGGCACCAGTCAATTGCAGAAGATGGTTTTACTTGAAACAGCTTCCATCCTGGCACAATATCTGTAACACCCTCAAACATCCAGATCTGCCTATCCTTGGTAAGAATGTGATAGACAAAAATGCCAAACCCAATCTGAACTTCTGGCTGACTATGTGAATAATAATAATAATAATAATAATAATAATAATAATAATAATAATAATAATAATAATAATAATAATAATAATAATAATAATAAAAAAAAAATACATTTAACAACATGCTACAAAAAGGTGAAATTGGATTACATGGATGATTTGAAGCTGTATGGGAAAACACCATCTAAAATAGAATTGCTGCTCAACACTGTCCATATATATAGGCAAGATATTGCAATGGAGTTTGGATTGGACAAATGTGGCACACTAACTATCAAACAAGTAAAAATAGTAAAAATTGAAGGAATAAAGATGAAAATAACATTAAGAGTCTGGATGAAGATGATTATTACAAATACCTGGATCAAGCACACTAAAGTCAAGAAACATCAAGCACACTAAACATCAAGCACACTAAAGTCCAGAAAAAGATTAGAGGTGAATACATTGAGAGAGTGAAGAAGATTTTAAAGTCCAAACTCAATGGACTTTAAGGCAATCAACATCTGGGCAATTAGATACATAGCAGGAATAGTGGACTGGAGAGAAGCAGGAGTAAAAGCAATGGATAGGAAGAGGAGAAAAACCATGACAATGAAAATATGCCCTTCATCCAGAAAGCGGCTTTACTTGGAATAGCTTCCATCCATGATGATATCAGTGACACTGCCAAACATCCCAATTTGCCTATCCCAGGTCCTTGGTAAGGATTCAATAGGTAGACAAAAATGTCAAACCCAGTCTGAATATCTGGCTGACTGTGCAATGATTAATCATCATCATCATCGCCTCATTTATAAAATTGAATGACAACTGGGTAAAAAAAGTACAGGAAGAGTTCTCTGTATAGTACTGCCAGATAATTATTTTTGTAAAAAAATTTCATAAACGAAGACATCCTATAACTAATGCCAAAGTAAAATCCTCCCTTTGTGGGTCTCCATAAATGGAATGTAATATATTAATCAAGACTGACTCTGGTTGATTCTTATATGAAATTGGATTTAAATCCCATTTAAATCCCCATTTGTTGGTATTATTAAGAAAACAGCTGTTCAGTGGGACTGAGACCAAAATAATGTTTAAGCTTGGAAAGGAATTGCAACTTTTCTATTATTCAGAGAAAAGACAATTGTCAAAAATAGGCTTATAGGGTTGCTTTTTAAAAAAACTTTCAGATGAATTAAATGAGTTTGGATAAATTTCAACATACACAGGTGAACCCAAGACAATTGACTAAAAGTACAAACTGTGATTAACCAATCAGTGGAAACAAGCCAATACAGCACAGAAAATTAAACAACTTTTGAAAGTGTATCATTGTGAAAAGCTACAGATTTTATCTTGACATTAAATATGTAAGTGGCATGACTTGTAAATTCAATTCTCAGACTTAAGCAGAACATTGAAAGTACAAGAACCACAATATACTGTATTTTCTTGCAGTGCTCTGTAAGGAAGAACTCATTCATCCTTGTTACCATGCCCTTTATCCAGTCCACCTATAGCAGGTTCAGCTACAATAAGAACATGTATAAGAAAAAGAGCAATCCATGACCTTCCTATAATGACCTTCTTGTATGTATGTGTTGGCTTGATATGGCTTTGGACCATGTTTGTTTATGCCAAAAATGAGTTTTGTTTGTTTGTTTTTAAGGACAATATTAATAGTGCTAATTCTGACTTTTTGTATATGTCCTGTTTTGGTGTGCACATATTAGTAATGCTGTTGTACATTGTTACTGTAATACCTTTCTGAGCTTTCTTAGTGGTGTACAGACTATACACATACTTGATTTAGAATGCATGTTTCAGGATGCATAATTTTGAGTTTCTTAACTCCCAAGGTCTGTGATAGTTTTTCAAAGAGTTTTTTTTTTATCAGAAAAACTGCAACAGCTTTGTTTGAGTCACTATAGAGAAGGAAAAGTACTCAAAGTAATTGCAGTTGTATAAGCCCAATTTAGTGCACAGGTGGTGTGCATTTATTAAATATTCCCCACTTGGTCTAGAGGGGAAAAATAGTTGCACACAATTTTGTATAAATATATAGCTGCAATTGAAGATAGATTTCATATTTCATAGGTCTACGTTGGTGTAGTTTCCCCCAAAAATGAAATTATTAAAACATATTCATCAAAATGTATCTACTATTGTTATTGTTTTCAGGAAAAGTATTGTTGAGGGAGAGGAAGAGACAGTAGAGAGAGATTTGTTAGTTTCAAAGCTCATACTAGAATGGCATCATATTTATGCATCAAATATGATTACACATTGCTATTCAGAAATAAATTCAGTTATGTTCAGTAGGTGGCCACAGCAAAGGGGGTCAATTGATGTCCTTCAAATTGCATCAGTCCTCATCAAGAAGGCCTATAGCACAGCAATGTGGCAATTGTAATTCACAACATCTAGAATAACCTGGTTACTTTCTCTAAGCTGTAGAACTACAGCTTTACTCTTTTAATATAGATATTCAGTATAGCAGCCAGATGGAAGCTACAACTTTAGAAGCTACAACAAGGGTTGGCCTCATGCAAAGTATAACTCATGCAAAACATGGGCTCCTTTGAATGCAAGTAATTCTAATTGGGGGGCGGGTATAAAGAGAGGAATGAGTTGGCTCAATGGCTAAGATGCTGAGCTTGTTAATCAGAAAGTAGGCAGTTCAGTGGTTCAAATCCTGAATGGGGTGAGCTCCTGTTACATTACCCAGCTTCTGCCAACCTAGCAGTTCGAACGCATGTACAAAATGCAAGTAGAAAAATAGAGACCACTTTGGTGGGAAGGTAACAGCGCTCCACGCACCTTAGGTGTTGAGTCATGCCAGCCACTTCACCATGGAGATGTCTTCAGACAGTGCTGGCTCTTCAGCTTAGAAACAGAGATGAGCACCACCCCTAGAGCCGGAAATGACTAACATGCATGTGCAGGAGAACCTTTTAATTCTAATGGGTGAGGGAACTTATCTTTCCATGATTGGGAAAGAGGAAATGCTCAGCATATGTGAATAATATAATAGGGCTATCAAGATGATATGTTTAAATTATTGGCATGATAGGTGTTTGTTTGTTTGTTTGTTTGTTTGTTTGTTTGTTTATTTGTTTGTGTGTGTATGTTTTGAAGAGCTAGGGATATTTAAAAGACAGGGAGGGTTTCCACAGATAATTACAGATAAGCAATTTAACCATTACTTTAAAACCAAATTGTACATAATTGCACTTTTGAACTTCATGTTCAGATTTGGGAAGCTATTCTTGGAAGATTCTGGAGGCCACAAGAAGGGACTGTCTTCCCTTCTATGCATCTAAGTGTTATATACATTATATAAAAACAATCTCCAAGTGATGGACAGCTGAATAGGTTTTGCTTAGAACTTATACTCAAAGACTCCTAGTTCTCCTGAAGATAAGGCTTGCTATTCCTCTGAGTTTTTAATAGCAACACATGTTATCAAAGAGGGGAAAAGTTTTTTGTCCTTCAGTTAGTCTTGCCTTAGAAGTGAGGGCGATCCAAGAGTAATATCTGTCACCCCATTCATTGTCATGGTTGATTAAGATGATATGGCTGGCTAAGCAGGTGTGCCTTCCTCCCAAAATTGTGCATTCAGTGGAAGAGAATGACTATCCCAAGTAAAAGGAGTATTTTTCTCCATCATACTCTTGTCCTCGTTTGCTCCTAGCATCAGTCTGTCAAAACCAATGGAAAACATAGATCTAGTAAGAATAATCTCCAACCAGAAATCACTCTCATAATCTTCTGACCTCTATGAGAATAGACTCACATGTCTACTTCATTGCCAAATTGGAAATCAGATAATTCCTCCCCACGTGCACACATGAAATGATGGTAAAATGATGGCTTTCTCCAGCTCTTGAAACCCTTAACTTGCTGAAAGACATTTTTGCTCGTTTACATTGAAAAGTTATTTTGATGGGTAAAACTAATTGTGCCTCCGGAAAACTGCATCTCTTTCACAAAGCTTCTGAAATTCTGACCTAGAAGTTTGCAAAGAAACTCATAGATTTCCTTCACAGTGTAATAATTGGGTTCTTCTTGGCCATTGGATTGCAATCCACATAAAATAAGCACTTATGGAGAAAAAAGAGAAAAAGAAAAATAGACTTGGAAGAAACTGGAACAAACTTCAGGAGCTGGTATATGTGCTTAACTATTATCCCTGACTACAAAGAAGCACAGTTGAAAACGTTTCAGAAGGATGCTTCAGACATTTTTTCTTCACAATGAAACTTGCTAATAATTTGACAAGGGCAGAGCAGAATATATATATGTGCGCGCACACACACACACACACATACACACACACTATTACATTCAGCATTGCAAATGTTACCTATATAAATTCTGTTGTTTGCTGTCTTGTATGGGAACACTTTTTGGAGTGGGGAAGGAAATATATGATTATGTAACAGAGTTATTGACATGAGTTTATTTTTTAAACTCTTTGAGAATCACAGGAGTCCCAACTAATGAATTATCTTGAAAAGTTTGACAAAATGCACACAGTGAACTGCAAATAGAAATCCAAATAAATGCAAAGTTAGTAGTAAATTCATTGATATAGTCTGAAACTTTCACAATATATGAAATTGTCTTTTGTTAGCTAACAGAGGAATATTGATAGGATTTAGGACATATTGGCTAATTATTTTGTTAAATTTTCCTTATTAAGACTGTCTTGTCAATTGCATCAAGCTGGCTCTCTACTGACTCAATTTCATTCTGCCTTTGTTAATAGTAGGCATTACAGGAAGTTCTTCCTTATAACTGCCTTGTTCCTCAATCATTTGAAGTTATAACAGTGCTATCCTTCACTCGGGTCATCACCAGTATAGTCAGGATGCATTGTCTGGTTCTTAACTTGTTTTTCTTTTGTTTCCCTCTCTTGCAGAGCAAAGCAGAAGACAGGATGACAAGATTGTAAGCAGGCACACAATGGGGAACACATAGCGAAAGTAATGTGCTGGCACCAGCAGCTGTAAGCGGTGACATGCCATGACAAAAATTTTACAATGCATCCATAGAGACCCACTCAAATACTTTCCAAATGTACATTACGAAAACTTCAGGCTAACTTAATCATACCATCACTTTGATATTAATGTCCCAATTTTGAATTTATCATGGCAGCAATTAGTAGAAGGGGCTTGGATTGCAGCAACTCTGCCTGAACATACAGAACAGAGTGGACAAACAGAAAAAAAGGGAGAAAGATGGTCCCTTGTGCAATGGGTCCTAGCAATGAACCCAACTGGCAGTTAATAAAGCTTGAGAAGGAGGAGTGGCACATGGGCAGAGAATGAAACACCTATTCCTGTTCATACTGCTGCATTTCAACTGACTTTACCTTCCTAATAGTCTTCAAGGGCAGCCCTATATAGAATGCAATAATTATATTGTTCCAAAAACAATCACCATACAGTGTTCCTTTCTGCCTAAAAAGGATTTAGAATTATAATAATGTAGAAGGCAGATTTCTATACAAGGATCAGGAGCTTCCAAAGTCATGAAAGCAAGCATGCCATCTGTGGATAACCCAGCAATAGGGGGGGGGGGAGGATATTCTTTCAGGTGACTGATAAGTGAGTTTAGCTTTCCCCTGCTCTTGCCCAAATTGTCCACAACCCTGACAATGGACTTGATGGAAAGAAAATGCTTCTTATCCAATGGCTTCATTTCAAACAAAAGCATCAGCACTCTAAGCCCAGCATATGAAAGAAGCAAAAGCTTTCAACTGATGGGTGTAATTGACTGTAAACTATAAGCAATATAATCTCTTGACTTCTGAATTGATGACCTTGGCACTTGGAGAAGTAGAGAAGAGACACCTTTGAATTGTCAAATGGATTAGTGCATGGTCAATAAAATTGCTTCTAGAGTCAAGAAAACTACAGGGCTAGGTACATGTTGGTCTCTGTCTTTGTGTGTGTGTGTGTGTGTGTGTGTGTGTACGCATATTGTGTTTGAGGGGGGTTGTTCAAAGATGCAGACAATGTCTGCAGTCAAAGCACTCTAGTGTAAAAGACAACTCTTTGAATGTGCCTTGAGCTTAGATAAAATAAATGAATAGTCCTCCGCAGCAGCAGCTGTTTCTGGATAGACAGGGAAACAACTGGTTTTTCACCATTTGACAAAATGTCATTGCAGCAGAAAATAATGTATAGCTATGGATCTAGAGGGGATTCAGTTTCTTTCTCTAAAAATGAAGAAGAGACATTAAAAGGAGTTGAGCTCTCTAGGATTATTATAGGCTGAATATCATATATCATGCAGTAAATACTTTCCCAGCATCTTACTAGACCAAACTATGAGGTGGAGTAAGGGTGATAACTGATAGACTAGTGAGTTCTAGTCCCACCTTAGGCATGAAGGTCAGCTGGGTGACTTTAGGCCAGTCATCTCTCTGAGCCCTCACAGGATTATGGTGGTGGAGAAAATAGGAGGAAGAAGGTGTATTAATTATGTTTGCATATAGCAGTCCAGTATATGACTTTTGTTCATACAACTAATGTTGTGCTTCAATGGTTAGATGGGTTAGATATTGCTCCCTGAATTTAGATCATATTCATATTTTATTATGTTTTATTAATCTATCTTCAAATGTTAATATTTAGTCTATGTATGATATGCCATATCCTAAATAAATAAATATAACAATAATACAGGCAGAAAGGAGCATGCTTTTTTTTTTTGTTTATTCTGAAACTTTGGGACCAGCAGATACTCAGTGAATATGATTTGAAAAGGTATTTACAACAGACATGAAGAAAACACTGCTTTATAGAGCACATGGGTTTTTTTATGGAATTCATTACCTGAAGATAGTGATGGCCATTCAATCAGAGACTTTACAAGGGGGTCAGTCTCCATCTTTTCCTGGAAAGCACTGAAGAGTCATGAGATTGGCTACTTTGAGAAAGAAAATGCTGAATTCAGATGGACCTTGCCTTGACCTAATAAGTTATTCTTATGTTTTTGAGAAACAATCAAGTTACTTCAGATTCTAATGTTTTGCAGTAGATTCTTACATTGGTAGAGGTTAGATTATTAGATGTTATTAAAGGCTCTTCCAACTCTTATCATCTGTTATTCTGTAGTTTAGTATCTACCTCTTGTGTAGTGGGATTCAGTAGGCAAGAACCAGACCAGCATAGCTGCAACAGCATTTATTGACTCAAAAATGGAACTGAGGAACTGCAGGCAAATGCCTGTGATTTATACTCTAGGCCCACAGGGCCTTAACCTATCATAGAACTAGAAAAAGCCCACCCAAATATAACTGTTCTAAATTTCCCTCCAAAACATCTAAAGGTTAGTTTCACTTTAGCACAGTTAATACAATTATATACATTCACTACATAACATTACCCAATGATGAAATTCACTTTCTTTTAAATTGCAATTACGTAGGAAAAAACTGCCTTTAGTGTTGTTGGGAATTAGTTTGAAAGGATGAGTATTCTTACTCAGGGCTGTAGGCTCTTCTTAGCAAATGGGAATAAACAGAGGGGGATATATATTTCCCAAACTAACTTTATTTTAGCCTCCCAGCATGTACGAAAGTCTGTCTCATATAATCCTATGAACACTAGAGGCTATTTTGGTGGAATTCAGCGTTCTCTTAATTGATCATTAATCTCTACAGAGAACCAACGATATACTGGCAGTTAAGATGCTTCTTGTTGCTTAGTCATTCATATTTAACTATTAATAAATCTAATAATAAATCTGGCACTCATTATGTGGTTTTTCTATCCCCCTATCATACTGAACCTGACTTGTTTTATTTTGTTTTAATTTCTTTCTGCAAAATTATCCTTATTTTTTTGTTTAAAAACCAATCTGTTTTCCTACAATAAAATTTGGTTTAACACCCAGACACACACACATGCCACACTGTTTTCTTACTGTGGAAAGACAAGTAGTGAAATATTCAAGAGCTATGGTAATGGAATGTAATATGCACTTGTAGAAAGTAAAACTCAATTGCCTCCAGTATTTATATCTATTGTAATACATTAATTATAAAAATGTTTCATATTTGAAAATAGAAAGAGGCTGTTATGAAGACGGGAAATTACTTTCTTGCTTTAGTAGATAGTGGAAACCATTCCATTTGAAGATTTCCATTTACTGTGTGAGACTCTTTTTATCCAGCATAAAAGATATGCTGTTACCCAGAATGGAGTGGCAGAGGGGTGTGTCTCTGCCTCTGAGCTCACTGCATTCCAAGCCAGATAACAGGTGAATGTTATATTCAACATTCTCAACATTCATATTCTTGCTTATTGTAATGTTGGTTATTTCCTCTACAATCAATGCATTCACACACAGACCCAATTCCGTCTCTGGAATCTTTAGAGATTGTCTTATGTAAAATTGAATTATTTCATTACCTACTTCTGGGACTTGATAACTACAGTATTTTTATGATAAAGAAGAAGTACAGTTTGATGATGATGATGATGATGATTTTCTCACTTAGGGATCCCACTTTATGAGAATCATATTCTTATGTCCCAAAGCTTCTTTTTCAAGAGGCAACTGGACTTTCTTGTTTTTTTCTTTGAAGACGTTTTGCTTCTCATCCGAGGAGTTTCTTCAGCTCTTCTTCAGTCTGTGGTAGGGAATGGAAGGATTTATAATCCTTAAAGACAGTTGGTCATTTACATTCTTTTAAAGAGTCATTAAGGCCACTTGGAGGTTTATATCTGTCCTCAAGGTGACCTGAATAGTGCAAATGGATGTGAAGCATTATTGGAACTGCTAAAAGGACTGTAATGTGATCTATCTTATTCTTTCGTTGAGAAGTTGGAGCTGTGCTTTCTGCAGGATGTTTTCTGCCCTGTGTCCTTGTCCTGTGGCCTTTTACTGTTGAACAGAGCCACAGGCTGTTGGGGATGGGTCTATGCTGCCTGTGTCTCAAACTGAAGTACAAATGGCTCCTGTAGTCTGCAAGGTGTATGAATGGAAATCCATTCATACTCCTGCACCATTCAAAAGGTATTCGTCCCAAAGTGCATAGCTAAATGATTATGGAGATTCTCAGTCATCCAAGTCATGGTTGTTGCAAATATGCTTTTTCAAGGGGCATATTGACTTTCTTTCCCCCCCTTTTCTTTCAGAGAATCATGGCCTGGATGATTGAGAATCTCCATAGGTAAAGAGGAGGAGGTAGATCTAGGATTATTGGCATGTTTCCTTTCAACTTATTTTATTTGTTCTTTAATGAAATTAAGTTTATATCTGTAAGTCTATTTTGGATTGCTTATTTGATTTCTTTTAAAAATAATACTTTAAAATGTATTGTTATCATTTTCTTTATCTTGATTTACAGTACACTAGTTCACTGGTTTATTATTAATTTATTAATTTATTTACTATTTTATATTGGGAATAACTTGAGCAAAAAAAACAAACCCTGAGAACCATATATTGTGGTATTATGTACACCAACGTATGTTATTTTAGGACCTTCAGACAACTAAAACTAGTTTTGTGGGTATCATGTGGCCCATTGGTTCCTTACCTTATAGAATATTATTTATTCAGTTTCTTCAGATGGATTAACACCAGATATATTAGATTACTATTGATATAAAATCCCATCATTCATTTTGAGGATTATATATATTGCACACAGTGCATTTCATTGGCATATATCTGATGCAGGGTAGTTTACCCGGGGGCTAGGTGTCCCGACGGGGAGGGTGTAGTGTCTAGAATTGGGGAGGGGGTGAGGGTCTGTCCAACAGAGGGCTATTCCATCAAGACTGTGTGTGGGAGGGGCAGGTATGGTGGGAGCCGAGAGCCGTATCATATAAAGGGAGGGCACACCCACTGTTTGCGAGCGGTGGCATGCTCTGTCCCTCATGGCTCCTCTTGCGACCCAGGGGGTTCAGGATCTCAGGACCTGGGCCTTCGGCTGATGTTGTGTAATGCCAGGTCCATGGTTAATAAAGCCCCCCTCATTCACGATCTGGTTTTGGAGGGGGGGTGGACCTGGCGGGTATTACGGAGACCTGTCTGGACCAAGAGGGGGGGTGCCCCTTGTTGAAATATGCCCACCGGGTTACCATGCATTTCATCAGTCACGAGCCCAGGGTTGGGGTGGGAGGGTGGCGGTTGTCATAAAGGAGGGTCTGGACCCGAGGGAGACCACTGTGCCGCAGGCAGCCGGCTGTGAGTCTCTATGTGTGAAGTGGGGTCATGAGAGGCAGTTGGGCTTGCTGGTTGTGTACCGGGCTCCCCGCTATGTATGAGAAGCCCTATCCGAGCTTCTCAATGTGATACCCCAGGTTGCTAGTCATGGGGGATTTCAACCTGCCATCGATAGGTGAGGCACGGGAGTTCATGGCCTCCATGATGGCCATGGACCTGACCCAGTTAATTCATTACCCCACCCACACTGGAGGACACACGCTAGACTTAGTTTTTGTCTCCGGCCAGTGGTTGAGTGATCTGGGTTTAGGGGAAATAGCCGTTGAACCCCTGTCATGGTCAGATCACTCTCTCCTTCAGCTGGGCTTTCCAACCACTGCATTCCACTGCGGGGAGGCAGAACCGGAAGAGATGGTTCCACCCTAGGCACCTGATAGACCCTGAGAGGTTCCAGATGAAGCTTGGGCCAATACCTGAGACCCTGAACCGTGACTCGACTGAGGACCTAGTGACCGCTTGAATAGTGCGGCCATGAGGGCCCTGGACTGGGTTGTGCCTTTGCAGCCTCTCACCCGGCGCCAAACCACCTTGGCTCCCTGGTTTTCCGAGGAGCTGAGGGTGATGAAGCATCGGAAGAGATGCCTAGAGAGCAGTTGGAGGGCCACTCACTCCGAGTTTGACTGGACACTGGTAAGGTCGCACTTGAAGTCCTACCTAGTGGCGATAGGAGCGGCGAAGCATAATTATTTCTCCGCTCTTAGTACGTCTGCAGATAACCGGCCTGCCACCCTGTTTAGGGTGACCCACTCCCTTCTTCACCAGAGGTCGCAGGATGTCTCCTTGCAGGGTCATGAGGAGGAATTTGTGTGTTATCTGCATGATAAAATCAATTAGATCCAGGACGGGTTGGCCTCCGATTGGACTAGTTCAGACAGGCCAACGGAGGCAGGTCTTGAGTCTGCTATCTGGGAAGAGTTCGATCCTGTGACTCCTGAGGACATGGACAGGATGATGGGGCGGCTGAATGCCACCCCATGTTTATTGGACCCGTGTGCCTCCTGGTTGGTACTGGCCTCCTGGGAGATTACACGAGGCAAGTTCTAGGGAATTGTCAATGCCTCTTTAATTGAGGGGTTTCTGCCGGCCGCCTTGAAAGAGGCGGTGGTAAGGCCCCTCCTCAAGAAGCCCTCCCTGGACCCGGCTGTGTTGGCCAACTACCGTCCTGTCTCCAACCTCCGATTTCTCGCAAAGGTTGTTGAGAGTGTGGTGGCGCGGCAGCTCCCTCAGCACCTGGAGCAAACTGTCTATCTGGACTCATGTCAGTCTGGCTTCTGGGAGCGTCTAGATGCTCCCACGTGACACCTCTCCTGCGCGAGGTGCACTGGCTGCCTATGGCTTTCTGGGTGTGCTTCAAGGTACTTTAAAGCGCTCCATGGCAAGGG
Source organism: Rhabdophis nuchalis (assembly GCA_039707465.1). Taxonomy (NCBI): domain Eukaryota; kingdom Metazoa; phylum Chordata; class Lepidosauria; order Squamata; family Natricidae; genus Rhabdophis; species Rhabdophis nuchalis. The sequence goes on from CM077644.1 coordinate 109,340,330, forward strand.
ACCTGGTTACCTGCAAGACCACCTCATGCTACCAAACACCTCCCACCGACCAGTTCACTCCCACAGAGAGGGCCTTCTCAGGGTGCCGTCGGCCAGGCAATGTCAGCTGGCAACCCCTAGGGGGAGAGCCTTCTCTGTGGCAGCTCCTACCCTCTGGAATGACCTACCCCCTGACCTACGGGTGACCACGAACCTGCGCCTTTTCCATTGGGCCTTGAAGACCTATTTATTTTGTGTGGCCAGCGTGGCGTAGTTTTAGTTGTTTTTAATAGGGGTTTTAGTAGGGTTTTAGGACAGGCTAATCATTTAATATATTTTAACATATTTTATGTTTTATACTATTGATTTTTATCGTTGCCTGTACACCACTCCCGAAAGGGAGAAGGGCGGTATAAAAATCTAAATAACAACAACAACAACAACAACAACAACAACAACAATAATAATAGCCTTGCACTATCTGCCTGGATCTCTGGCAAGGATCTTTCATACCCTTTAACTGAAGATGTCACTATCATATATAGGCATCATCTTGGACCAGAGCAGAAAATGTATAGCTCCATATTCTAAAAATTGTACTTCCCTTCCATATCACTGTGGATTATAATACATATAAACTATAGTAAAGGTCAACTATTATTACAGTTTCAAAGATATTTTATGAAGCTCTGCTTTACTGACATGATGAAATAGCAATATTATTATTACAATAATCTCTAAAATAATTAAAGATCCATCAGTTAACTATAAATAATATCTAGTATCTTAACTTTTATTTTATAAAACTCAGAACAGACTTTATACATTTCTGAATACGCTTCAGATCTTACCTTCAAATCTCAGTGTAACTTCTCTACTCAAACAAAGTTCAAACCAATGTTTAAACAAAGATTAAGTGAGGCTCTATCAATCCTTAGTTTGTTATCAGACTTTGCCTTAAATAAACTTGGAGAACACTAAACAGAGTTTCTGGCTTATTAATATTGAAATAAGAACTGAGGAAATGAGCTTCATAAATTTGTAACATTTCTCACATCCTTGGAGCATCCTTTACTGCTCATTGAGATAACTATATCATAGATTTTGATTAGTTGAGTAGTACATAATTGACATCAAGTCAATTTTCTAATTTCTAATGTTTATTACATTTCTGATAAAATAATTATTATATTAAAATGTAGTTAGACCCCCATTTTTATTTTGCAAAATATGTTTTTTCATAAATGAACCCACATGCAAACACATAAAGAAATAGATGATATTTATTATATTTTAAAATAATTTATTTCATACTGTGGATAAATTATGCACTCAGAGCACTAGCTTAATACACATTGTCTGTATTTAATCTTTGTCATCATATTAATTTAAATATTTGTTGACTTATAATTTAGGTCTAAATTATATAAAATGCTAAATATCAGGCATTGTCATTTATCAAAATGGTAATTACTTCTTCTGTGGTAATATTATTTTTATGTCCATATCATCACTATTATAGTATGTATTGGATGAAATTTCTCAATAAAGCACAGTTGTTTCTATTAATCATTCTTTTTATATGCCTACAACAAAATAAAAAATAATAGTAACTTACTATCATCCACACTGGGAAATTCAACTTGATTTTGTTTCAAAGGAACATAATTTATAATGAAAGGTAGGGCTCACATTTTGTTTGAGGTTCTCCAAATCTTGATTTTGTAAAATTTTGACTAATCGGTTTGCTAACATTCTTTTTACTATTACAATTTTTTTATTGTTTTATCAATGTATAAAATACAAAAAAAAATAGGAAAGTAAAGAAAGAAAAAAGAAAGGGGGAAAGAAAATATAAGGTACAAAAGAAAGAAGAAAAAGGCATTGACTTCCAACTTGCTTTGTGCTTTTGATGAAAAAAGTGAAACATTGACTTTGGTTTTGCCATCAAGATTGTTGTTATAGAAGTTATATGCTAATAGGTAACAGTAAAGAGTTGAGGTTGTAATGTTATGTTGCACTGTGCTAAAACGTTTAGCATTCTTGAAAAGTTGCCCAGATTGATAGTACTGAGGATGGCTAAAAAAACTTTTTAATATATTAAAATCACATTAATTATTTCACCAGCAAAAGAACAATTCTGATACAGAGAGCATGGCAAAGGATATCCCAGCAAAGGACCTTTTTTTAAAAAATTGAAAAGGAAAATGAATTACATAAATATTTGGTCTTGATTATTCTAAATTAATTTTGTCTGGGCGTAAACGAAAAAATCAGGGAGAATATGACTTTAAAACAGTCATATGGTCACTGTAACCTTTTCATCTTATAAAACTGGCACAATTTTGAAATAATATTTATATATCACCCTACAACTAAAATGTTATATATCAGCTAATTCTTTCTTCCCTTTATAATAGCCATGTTCTATCCCAATCAACATCCATGTGCAATAAAACAAATGAATGTTTATTCCCATTGCATTTTACAACTAAATTTTCATTAAATAAAATAAAAATCTGCACTAAAATTCAGTCTTCTAACTTTATTCCATTAAGTGATTAGAATCCTGGTACACCTTTCCTTGTATGGAAAAGGCACATAATTCCTATTTTGAAAATTTCAACAGAAAACAAATGCAGAGGTGGATGAACATTTAGATACTTCTTTTAAAATCAACATGGTTGATTAATCTCCTGACCCCAGACTCTAGGATATATGAAAGATTTTTAATCCTTTCAAAAAAAAATCACAGGGTTCTGGCCCACTTAACCAAATGAACATCAACACAATCACAATCATTTGGCTACGATTTGATCTTAGTATCATAATGATTCAAATAATGTACATTTCAAAAATTCAGCTTTTCTAATTATACCCCATTCCTATTCTTCTGATTAGATTCTCAAAGTATTTATTAGTCTCAGTTGGGTATTTTAATACAGAGTCTATTTCTGTGGGTTCACAAGCTGCCAGTCCTTTGTGGTAGATCAGATTAGGAAACTCCTAGATCTTCACAGGATGACTAGAGATATAGTTTATTGAGACAGGCTATAGTAACAGAATCTTGCAAGTCTCCCCTTGCCTTCTGCTTACAACCCAAGAAATCAGTCTAGACCTCTTTCTATGTCCCCACCTCTCTGGTTGAAAATGCATGCTTCTTCATCTGTTCTTATCTTAACAGCTTCTAAACAGCTTGTCCAAGATCTTCTCCATGGTTCTTTCTACTTATATTTCTTTTGTTCCGTATTATCTGCAAATAGATTTCAGTAGTCTATTAGCTTGCACAAATACGAATTTCATCCTATGATGTTCTTCAAGAAAATCTTTTTAATGAGAAAGCAGGAAAAGACAGGAGAAGAGACAGAAGAAATTCAAGAGGAAAATTCATATTACATGCCATATATCAAAGGGGACATTTTTTATTAAGTGTTTGTGTTAAATTGGGCACAGCAATAAGGAATCATAGATAAAGGTGCTACTAATCTATATGAGTAATTCTTCATTGCGTGTGCCTCATTTGATTCAGCACTAAGATAGTTGATATATTTTGGCTTCTTTTTCTAGATGGCATCTCTATTAAATACTGTTGTATCAGTGACTTTGTCAACTCACATATTCGGAAAGCAAAAAAAAAAGTAGAAGATAGACAAGATGAAAAGCCAATGGGAAGAATAGAAAAGGAATAAATGCAAGTAGCAATGATTTCAGTGTGTAGAGATGTAAACATTAAAATATTCATATGCATCTACTAAGCAACCCTCTGAGATTGGTTAACATTTTGTGGAGGTGGGGCTTAGGCTGTAGCTTGCCCTACAAATTTCATAGCAGAAATTAAACAATTTCAGACCAGTTCCCAAGGCAGATGGGAAAATAGAAGAATTGAACCAGATTCTATCAAATAAGATAGAACTTGTGTTCATAGGATTTTAGATTGCAAGTAGAAGGATGCTGTTTGAAATTATTCAGATTAGTGGTACTTCATTGTATTCTAAAAGATGACAATAGTTAGACTCTGCTCTAGAGTTCAGAAAATATCCATGTAACAGGTATATTGACAGATTCTTCAAGGCAGGCTTAAGCTTCAGCTTCCTATACATTTGATCTACACAGATATATAAACTTATCGTTTATTGGAACTGAGGAATGACAGCCATTTCACACAGTCATTGAGCCATTTGAGTATAATACAAAAAGTTCAGTAACAGACTTCTGGTTTGCTCATAGGCCTGTTTCTTGCCCTCCAGAGCCTTCAGGAAGCCTCCTAAAGGCTCCGGAGGGTGAAAAACAGTCTCAAAAGAGGGCCGAAGTCAGTAGGCCAGGGCGTGCATGTGCACGGGAGCTGACAGGGCAATGCTTCGCATGCCCTAAGAAATGGCTCTGTGTGCCTCCCTGCAGCCTCCTGGGAGCAAAAACAGGTTGCGGGGGTGCACCATAGACACCTGCACTCCCCCTGCCCCTGCACACTTGCATGCAACCCCCTATCCCCTGCACATTTACACACATCTTCCGCATGTGCCCTGCTCCCATGCATGTGTGACAGAGACTCAAAAATCAGCTGGCCAGCAGAAGAAGCGCGCGAATTCATGGTGGAGCTGAACTGGGGTGATGGCTTGCATGCCCGCAAAGAGGGCTCTGCAATCCACCTGTAGCATGTGTGTGCCATAGGCTTGTCATCATGAGTATAGACAAATCTCCTCCATCTCAACATATGTGTGATAAAAAAACCATAGATCTTCAAGTAACATTCCAGTGAAATCCCTATTCTTTCCATCCCCTTTATCTGTTATTTCTCCCAGTTTTTTTTAAAAAAATATTATAATTTATTTGGGGTTTTATTCTAGGTGACTATATATATATATATATGTATTTTTGCTATTTGTTGATTATCACATCAAAAGAGTACCCAGGATTTCTAAACCCAGAATTGGTTCAAATTCCATAAAGCTTTCTTCCCTGTTTCCCTGAAAATAATAATAATAATAATAATAATAATAATAATAATAATAATAATAATAATAATAATAATAATAATAATAATAATAATAATAATAATTTAATTTTATATCCCGCTCTCTCTCCCCAAGGGGACTCGAGGCAGGGCACAGGCAATTAAAAATACAAATAAAACCACAGACAAATACAAAATAAGACCTCCCCGGATAATAAGCCCAATCGGGCTTTTGAGCCCGTGCACTAAAATAAGCCCTTCCCTGAAAATAAGCCCTCCCCCAAAATATTGCAATACAGCAGCAGCCATGAGGTGACCATGCTCACCACCTCCTGCATGTCAAAAATAATAAGACCTCCCCAAAAATAAGGCCCAGCGCTTATTTGGGGGGGTGTCAAAAGAAAATAAGACCCAGTCTTATTTTTATTTATTTATTTATTTATTTTATTTTATTACATTTTAAATTTTGATATATTTTATATATTTTGTATCTATTTTAACATCCCTGTGCGCCGCCCTGGGTCCATTTGGAGAAGGGCGGGGTATAAATTTAATAAATAAAATAAATAATAAATAATTTATATCCCGCCCTTCTCCACAAAGGATCTAGGGCGGCGCACAGGAGATTTAAAAAACATACAAAAATAGAACATAAATAATTTAAAATATATATTAAATCCCAAACCTGTGCTAAAACCAATTATAATTAAAACCCAATTTAAAACTTTTCTACAGTCCCCATGGGAGGTTAGGCTAGGCCGGCTTGATGAAAAAAGTATGTCTTTAGACATTGGCGGAAGAGGCGGAGGTCGGTGATGGTCCGGAGTTCAGGGGGTAGGTCGTTCCAAAGGGCAGGGCCTGCCACAGAGAAGGCTCTTCCCCTGGGTGTCACCAGTTGGCATTGTCCGGCCAACGGCACCCTGAGAAGGCCCTCTCTGTGGGAGCGTATCGGTCTAAGGGATGTATGGGGCACGAGACGGTCTCGCATATAACTAGGCCCCGAGCCATGGAGCGCTTTAAAGATGGTCGTCAAGACCTTGAAGCGCACCCGAAAGACCACAGGAAGCCAATGCAGCTCACGCAGGATTGGTGTTATATGGGAGCTTCTGGTAGCTCCCGTAATTACCCGCGCGGCTGCGTTTTGGACTAGCTGTAGCTTTCGAGTGCACCTCAAGGGAAGCCCCATGTAGAGAGCATTACAGTAGTCGAGACGGGACGTCACAAGAGCTTGAGTGACTGTGCGAAGGGCAGCCCGGTCCAGTAAGGGGCGCAATTGGCGCATCAGGCGTACCTGATGAAACACCCCCCTGGCCACGGCTGCCACATGGTCCTCCAAGGACAGCCGGGAATCCAGGAGGACACCCAAATTGCACGCCCTCTCCACGGGGGCCAATGTTTCGCCCCCAATGGCCAGAGTTGGAGTAATCTGGCTGAACCGGGGTGCCGGAAACCACAGCCACTCAGTCTTGGCAGGGTTGAGCTTGAGTTTGTTACCACCCATCCAGATCCGTACGGCCTCCAAACACCGGGACAGCACTTCGACGGCATCGTTGGGGTGGTCTGGGGTGGATATGTACAACTGAGTGTCATCAGCGTACAGATGGTACTCCACCCCAAAACCACGGATGATCTCACCCAGCGGCTTCATATATGTGTTGAAAAGGAGGGGCGAGAGGACCGACGCCTGAGGGACCCCACATAGGAGGGGCCTCGAGGTCGACCTCTGCCCTCCCGTCAACACATATTGCGACCGACCAGAGAGGTAAGAAAACACGGTTTCACTTGTTTGCAGTTTCAGCTTTCATACCTATTTCACTTATTTTTATGACTGCCCAGGTATTCTTGTTCTCCAAGGTGGTATCTTATTTAGATTGTCATTACCTTTCTCGGTACAAATTGATCTCTTTTTTATTCCTCCACTGAGCCCAAAGAAAAGAAAACTGTTTACCATTTCTTAAATGTCAACTAAAAATTCACTGAATGTGTTTGTTGTTAGCTTTATTCTCTTAACATTTTATGTTAACCCAGACATCTCATTGTTATTACTATAATGAACTTCTTCAATGTTTTTATTTAACAAAATATTGTTGTCTGCAAATCTCAAATTATTAGAGTTTCAGCTGCAGTGATCTTTCCAGTGATCTTCTCTTCCAATTCTGCCATCCTAATAAATCAGAGGTTCTTACAATTTTGCTCCCTTGATTTCCTAAAGTGATTAATGAATTATTTATTATACATAGCCCCATGAATATTTCTGATTATGCTTACATGATCAACTTATTCAAACAGAGGAAATGCTGTCTGGCAATGATCCAACTGGATCATTGCAAAAACTCACTCCTAAGTCATAGCTTCCTTTAACAACTTTTACATTTGCAGTGACCGTAACAGCCCAGATGTCTGTGGAGATTCTCAATTATCCAAGCCATAGTTGTGTCAATGGTACTTTTTCAAAAGGCAACTGGACTGTGAGGAAAAAATTAATTGCCTCCTCCTCCTCCTCCTCCTTTTCCTCCTTCATCCAGTTGTCTGAGATAACAACCCCAATCCATTCCTAAATGCCATTCACAGAGATTGGCCAAGGTAAAGGCACTTTTATTTAATTGTTTTATCTTCCTCCTTGTCTCATACTTTCTCTTATTGCAGTAATTTTACTTTTATTCAATTGTTTTCCTCTTATAGATTTCTTCCATGTCTAATTTTCCCCATGACCTGGGAAATATCATACCAAATAGTTGCTAACTTGGCATCACTTGTGTATCTTTACTAATTCTTTCAGATGTTCATCATCAAACAATATTTCAGTTATATATTTTTCCTTTGTCACATGTATTTCTAAATAGACACAACTGAATATATATGAAAAGAAATAGATGCTATTCACCAACCAATCAACATTTTTATTTATTCCTTGATTTTTCAATTGCCCAATCACTTTTAGGCACTTTCTTATCTCATTTACATCTGCCATTTAACATACTTTCCCCCGCCACCACCACTGCTGGGTCATACTCATTAGTGAAAGTATTAAAAAAATCCATGGGTAGTTGTTTCATGATAAGCATTCAGAAAAGTATAATGCACAACTTTAATAGGCTATGAATACCTACTCCATATGAATACACTACCATCTAGATAACATCAATTCACATTTGCTGATACACATTTTAATCCTTTTATTCATAATTACAATGTTTAAATAATATTTTATTGCTTTACAGAAGTTACTCTGCCAAAATTAACAAATCATTTTTGACATTTCCCCCCCTTGAAAATGTCAGAGTATCATGCAGAGTGTCAGAGTGTCAATTGTGCATACAATTGAAGTGATCTATTAAATAGGAGTAAATCACCCTTATTAACTAGAAGTGATTTGACTTTGATCCTTTTTTTAATTATTACAGCAAAAGTATTTATTTATGATAGGGTTAGGGTATGAGCTGTGGTGGCACAGTATTGCAGGCTAATTCTACTGACTGCTGTTTGCCAGCAGTTTGGCAGTTCGAATCTCACCAGCTCAAGGTTGACTCAACTTTCCATCCTTCCGAGATTGGTAAAACAAGGACCCAAATTGTTGGGGGCAATATGCTGAGTCTGTAAACCTCTTAGATGGGGCTGTAAAGCACTGTGAAGTGATATATGTATGTCTAAATGTTATTGTTAAGTGGTATAGAACCATCAAATCAAATAGTGATTACCTGGATCTACTAGCATGAGAACCAGTAATGCATTTACAGTAGTGAGTAATATCAATCAACATAGGGCTCAATACTACATGACCAACCTATGAACTGGGAGCTATTGTGGCACTAAGGTCTAAAATGGTGGCCTGTGAAGCTTTTCTGTCCACTTTCAAAATGAACAGTTAATCCATAGAAATAAAAATGCTAGTCCCTGCTGCCATCAAATAAAACAAGTGGTTTGGACTTCACACCAACTGATAGCTTTCCATGGGTCACATATTTGAGGAATTCTCCGATGACAGCCCAAGAACTATAAGGAATGACAGGCATGGATAAGAATAGTTAACTGCAGATAAATGGATAATGAAAGGGTTAGAGAGTTAGAATGTGAGTGATGAATTAATGCTTTGGAAAAAAGGCAGCTATAAAACTAAGAGAACAAGAGGTTGTAAGAGAGGAGAGAGGTAATTGACAATTGGCTAGAGTAAGAAGAAGGAAATGAAACAGAGATAAATATTGGTATGGCTTTATGAAGTTTCAAAAGTGTGTTTTGCTTTGATGTTGTTTCAGACAAAGGGTGTCCTTAAGGCTGCTTTGTAAAGCAACATAAAAGTAAAATTAAGTGACCTACAGCTCCATCTCACTCTGCTTTGGAGATCAATTGGGCATCTTCTTCAGCAAGTGCCATGGGAGAAGATTAAGAGGAATCTTTTCACTCAGCACAGGCAAACGTAGATTGATCACAGAATATGACAAAAGCAGCCACTCTAGAGTTTCCTTTGAGGTCTTCTATGTTAGATAGCTCCAATTAATAATGAGGGCAATCCTTAAATTGCTCTTCCTGGAAACACTTCAGACAGCACTGGGAGAGTAGATTCCCTTTTCCTGCAGTCCTGGTCCAAAGCAGTTCAAGGTCACCCAATTTACTTTGTTAAGGTGAACCAAGTCACTTCTGTGTTTGGTGAATTGCTTCATCAAAATGAAGCTACAGATTCTTCAGCACAGCTGCACCCAAAAACTAAGCAGCATGAAAACTATGCCAGAGTAAAGATGTGCAAACTACATCTCTAATCTTTACTGTGCCTTCACAGAGGGAGAGATGGGTGAAAAGTGGGATAGAAATGTCTTTTTTGGTACTTTTTGTATCTGGCCAATGAGCCTTCTGGTTTCTCTTCTAGAATTCCACAGAGGAATTCCATACTATATTGAGGGACTGTCATCAAAGGAATTATTCTTTCTCTTCCTTTGCTATTATCTACTCCAAGATAGGCAGAGAAAGAAGTAAGCTTTTCCTTCTTATCTCCCCACTTCTTTTCTTACCACGGATACCAGAGCTGTAGGGATAATTCTTGATGTCTGCCCAGTGATCTTACAGAATCTGAGTAGAATGGATTTTCCCATCCAAAGTCTACTTAATGGAGATCTAGTAAAGCTCATTGAAGATTATTTCTGGGGAATGAGCTGCTTTGTATACTGTCTTTAAGGAAATTGAATACAAAAGCATATAGGGTCAGGCAGGTCTTGAGACTGTTATCTGGGAGGAGTTTGACCCTGGGACTCCCGAGGACGTAGACAGGATTTTGGGTAAGCTTAGTGCTGCCACATGTTTATTGGACCCGTGTCCCTCCTGGTTGGTGCTGGCCACCTGGGAGGTTACACTAGGCTGGCTCCAGGGTATTATCAATGCTTCTTTGAGAGAGGGTTTCTTCCCCACCGCTTTGAAAGAGGCGGTGGTGAGGCCCCTCCTCAAGAAGCCTTCCCTGGACCCGGCACTTTTAGCAAGCTATCGTCCAGTCTCTAACCTTCGCTTTGTGACAAAGGTTGTTGAGAGTGTGGTGGCGCAACAGCTTCCCAGGTACCTGGATGAAGCGGTCTATCTTGATCCGTACCAGTCGGGTTTCAGGCCTGGGTACAACACGGAAATGGCATTGGTCGCATTGGTCGATGATCTCTGGAGGGTTCGAGACAGGGGTTGCTCCTCTGTCCTGGTCCTATTAGACCTCTCAGCGGCTTTTGATACCATCGACCATGGTATAATAATAATAATAATAATAATAACTTTGCATTTATTAACCGCTCCCTCTCCCCACAGGGACCCGGGGCGGTGCACAGGAGAAACTAAAAACAATATAAACAATCAATACAAAATATACAGTTTAAAACACCATTAAACTATGTTATCCCGTGCTAAAAAATTAAAACCCATTAAAATACATTTAAAAATCTATAGACAGAGAGACTATCCAAGGCCGGCCAGTCGAAAGAAATGGGTCTTTAGTTTCATACGGAAGGAGCGGAGGTCCGTGGTCGTTCTGATATCGGGGGGAAGGTCGTTCCAGAGGGCCGGGCCCGCCACAGAGAGAGCCCTTCCCCTGGGCGTCGCCCGCTGACAAAGTCTGGTGGACGGCACCCGGAGAAGTCCCTCTCTGTGGGAGCGAATCGGTCGTGAGGATGTATGGGGCAGGATCCGATCCCGCAGATAGCTAGGTCCCGAGCCATGGAGCGCCTTAAAGATGATAGTTAGCACCTTGAAGCGCACCCGGAAGACGACAGGCAGCCAGTGCAGCTCGCGCAGGAGTGGTGTAACGTGGGCGAACCTGGTGGTCCCCATAATTGCCCGCGCGGCTGCATTCTGAACTAACTGAAGCCTCCGGGTGCACCTCAAGGGAAGCCCCATGTAGAGAGAGTTACAATAGTCCAGTCGGGATGTCACGAGGGCATGAGTGACTGTGCGAAGGGCGTCCCGATCCAATAGGGGGCGCAATTGGCGAACCAGGCGAACCTGGTAAAACGCCCTCCTGGCCACGGCTGTCACTTGCTCTTCCATAGACAGCCGGGTATCCAGGAGGACACCCAAATTGCGCGCCCCATCCACAGGGGCAAGATGTTCGCCCCCTATGGCCAGCGTTGGAGAAAGCTGGTTGAATCGGGCAGCCGGAAACCACAGCCACTCGGTCTTGGTCGGGTTGAGCCTGAGTCCGTTACTTCCCATCCAGATCCGCACGGCTTCCAGGCACTGGCACATCACCGCTACGGCATCGTTGGGGTGGTTTGGGGTAGATATGTACAGCTGGGTGTCATCAGCGTACAGGTGGTAATCTACCCCAAAACCACGGATGATCTCACCCAGCGGCTTCATATATGCGTTAAACAGGAGAGGCGAGAGGACCGACCCCTGAGGCACCCCGCATGTGAGTGGTCTCGGGGTCGACCTCTGCTCTCCTGCCCGCACAAATTGCGATCGGCCAGAGAGGTAGGAGGAGAACCACCGTAAAACGGTGCCTCCCACCCCCAACCCCCCCAGCCGATGCAATAGGATACCATGGTCGATGGTATCGAAAGCCGCCGAGAGGTCTAATAGGACCAGGATGGAGGAACATCCCCCATCTCTGGCCCTCCAGAGATCATCTACCAACGCGACCAATGCCGTCTCGGTGCTATGCCCGGGCCGAAAGCCGGACTGGCGCGGATCTAGATACTCAATTTCCTCCAGGTGACGGGGAAACTGTTGTGCCACCACACTCTCAACAACCTTCGCCAAAAAGGGAAGGTTGGAGACTGGACGATAGTTGTTTAAAAGAGCTGGGTCCAAAGAGGGCTTCTTGAGGAGGGGCCTCACCATGGCCTCTTTTAGGGAAGCAGGCAAGGAGCCCTCACTCAAGGATGCGTTGACAACCTCTTGGAGCCAGCCTCGTGTCACCTCCCAGGATGCCAGTACAAGCCAGGAGGGGCACGGGTCCAATAAACATGTGGTGGCTCGCAGTCGCCCACGTAACCTGTCCATATCTTCGGAAGTAACGGAGTCAAACTCCTCCCAAACAAGATCTCTCTCGTGGCATCCCACTGGGCCATGAATTGGGGCTAGCTCACTCTGTATCTGAGCGGTTTTCTCCTGCAGACAAGACACAAATTCCTCTGCTCTACCCTGTAGTGGGGCTTCCCGCTCCCTCTGTTGGAGGAGGGAGCGGGTCACCCTAAACAGGGCGGCAGGGTGGTTTTCTGCGGATGCTATGAGAGTGGCACAATGATGACGTTTGGCCACTCTCAGCGCCACAATGTAAGTCCGTAAATGGGCTCTTACCTGTGTCCGGTCAGATTCAGAACGGCTAGACCTCCATCTTCCCTCTAGGCATCTCTTGCGGCGTTTCATCACCCGCAGCTCCTCAGTAAACCATGGAGCCAGGGTGGTTCGCCGCCGCAAGAGAGGCCGCAAGGGCGCGACCCGATCCAAGGCTCCCACGGCCGCAATGTTCCATGCGGCCGTGAGGTCCTCGATCGGGGCGCGGGTCAGGGAAACAGGAAATGGCCCAAGCGCTGTCTGGAACCCATCCGGGTCCATCAGGCGCCTGGGGCGGTACCAGATTGGTGACTCTGGTTCCGCCTCCCCGCGGAGGGGAGCAGCGGTCGGAAAGTCGAGCCGGAGAAGTGAGTGGTCTGACCATGACAAGGGCGTGATGACTATGTCCCCTATACCCAGATCACTCTTCCATTGGTCTGAGACAAAGATGAGATCCGGCGTATGTCCACCCTCGTGAGTGGGGCCCTGAATTACTTGGGTCAGGTCCATGGCCGTCATGGAAGCCATGAGCTCCCGAGCTACCACGGATGATTCGCCCACCGATGGCAGATTAAAGTCCCCCATGACTAAAAGTCTGGGGGTCTCAACTGCCACCGTAGCGATCACCTCTAGGAGCTCGGGCAGGGCTGCTGCTACATAGCGGGGAGCCAGGTATACAACCAGCACGCCCAACTGCCTCCCTAGGCCCCACTTCACGCAGAGGGACTCACAACCGGTGGTCTGTGGCACAATGGTCTCTCTCGGCTCAAGACCTTCCTTGACAATGACCGCTACCCCACTGCCCCTACCTAGGGCCCGGGGCTGATGAAAAGCGCGGTAGCCTGGTGGGCACATTTCAACGAGGGGAAGTCCTCCCTCGTGGCCCAACCAGGTCTCCGCAATTCCAGCCAGGTCCGGCTCCCCCTCTGACACAAGGTCACTAATGAGGGGGGCTTTGTTGACAACGGACCTGGCATTGCAGAACATCAGCCGCGGACCCCGGCTCTGTACTCCCTGACCACCTAGCCTGCGGGGGTTGTGGCACACGACCGTTTGTAGCCAACGGCTGCGTGCCCCCAACCGGGAGGATGAAACTTGTCTCCCCTCGGCCCTGCCTCTCCCCACGACCCTCTGGATTGGTATGCCCTCAAATGGAACAACTCGTGTGTCCCCCCTCCTATCGGCTCCTTCCGCTTCCCTCCGTCGGCTGCTGGCCTGGCCCTTCCTTTTGTTCTGTTCTTCCGTCTCTATCTGTCTATACCCACCCCCCTCCCTGGTACCTCCTAAAAAAGACAATTTACGTATTAAAAACCCCCTAAGACTACGCCTCGCCCACCTCTCTGGATTAATATATCCCTCATCGAGGTGGGCCCTCATAAGAGCGGAGGGCCAAACCTGCGAGAGGGGGGACTCCCGCAGTAAGATTAGGTCTGCCCTTGAGTATATACTGGGTCACATTTATAGCAGGGCATCGATTGGTTTAGGGATGAACAGATGTTAAAAGATATTCAATAAATATTAAATATTAAGATGTTAAAATAGATATTCAATAAATATTAAATAGATGTTAAATTCATTAATTAATTCCAGCAAGTATAAGTCCAGCACAAAAAGATTTAAAAGTGGGGTCATAAAATAGTTGATAGTCAATAAATAGTTATAAATACTTAATAGGTGCAATGTGCAAAATGCAATGGTGCAATGTCTCAGGCGTGGCCTTAAAGTCCAGTCCCGTTCTTCAACAGCCTCAGGCCTCGGCCAAAGATGGTAAATGGTCGGGCCCATTCCTGGATCTTCCGGCCCCCTCATGGGTCTTGGCTTGGGTTGATTGGATCAGGGCGGTAGGGAGCAGGCCTCGGCCTGGATCTCCTTAGGCCTAGGCCTTGCTGTTATAGGCCTCCCGGCTGCCCAGGCCTCCGATGGTTCCACTCACCCGGGCGCTCTCTGAAGGAATCTTCCAACTGAGGGGTCCAGTCTGGGTCCTCTCCAGCCGCGGCCCTGCTATTTTCGGGCCTAGATCGTCCTAGCCCTGGGCCAGTTCTTCTTGGCCCTCCCGGCCTGGCGTCCCGATCTCCAACGCCCCGGCCTCCAGAGCCCCGGCCTCTCCTGGCCTTTCATGCCTGGCGAACATCCAGGCCGGCCTCCAGGCTGACATCCTGCCCGGTCTCCAGCGCCCGACAGCCTCCTATCTGGCCTCCAGCGCTCCGCCTGCCTGCCAGGCCTCCGAAGCTCCCCTTGCCTGCCAGGCCTCCGAAGCCCCGAAGCTCCGCCTGCTCCCCGCAATCTCCGTCCTCCTCCGTCCTCCTCAGGCCGCCGCCCGGCACCCGGCACCTCCAGCTGGCCGGCTCCTTCCGGCCAGCGAAGCCCCGTTCTGGGCCGTCCGCCCACCCTGGAAGGCCGTTCCGGCCTCGATGGAGCCCCAGGGTGAGTACTGCTGGCCCCGACCCTCAAAGATAGTAGAGAGGGTCGGGAAACATCCCCTTTTTGCCAAAGAGCCCCGCGGCCCGCGCGGAGCTCAACGGCAGACCGCCATCTCTTCGCGCATGCGCAGTCTCATGCTGCAGCAGTTGGAGGGGTTAGAGGTGGGGGGCACTGTACTTCGGTGGTTCTCCTCCTTTCTCTCTGACCGTTTGCAGTTTGTGTTGATGGGGGGCAGAGGTCATCCTCAAGGTGCCTCACTTGTGGAGTGCCCCAGGGGTCAGTCCTCTCACCCCTTCTGTTCAACATTTATGTGAAGCCACTGGGCGAGATCATCCGGGGTTTTGGGGTAAAGTTCCATCAGTACGCTGATGATATGCAGCTGTACATTTCATCCCCAAACCACCCCAATGTTGCCCTTGACGTGATGTCCCAGTGCCTGGAGGCCGTGCGGATCTGGATGGGGAGGAACAGGCTCAGGCTCAACCCCTCCAAGACCGAATGGCTGTGGTTCCCGGCGTCCTGTTACAGTCAGCTGGTTCCATCGCTGGTTATGGGGGGTGAGACCTTAGCCCCCACAGGAAGGGTTCGCAAGTTGGGTGTCCTCCTGAATGCACTGCTGTCCTTGGAAGATCATATGACGGCTATCGCCAGGGGGGCTTTTTATCAGGTTCGCCTGATTTACCAGATCGGGATGCCCTACGCACAGTCGCTCACACCCTTGTCTCTTCCCGTCTGGACTACTGCAATGCTCTCTACATGGGGCTCCCCTTGAAGAGCACCCGGAGGCTTCAACTGGTCCAGAATGCGGCCACATGGGTAATTATGGGGGCGACGCAACGCTCCCATGTAACACCCCTCCTGCGCGAGCTGCACTGGCTTCCGGTGGTTTTCCGGGTTCGATTCAAGGTATTGACTACCATCTTTAAGGCGCTCCATGGCTTAGGACCTGGGTACCTACGAGATCGCCTTCTGCCACCGAGAGCCTTCCACCGGCCCGTATGCTCCCATAGAGAGGGTCTCCTCATGGTGCCGTTGGCTAGCCAATGTCAACTGGCAACACCCAGGGGGAGAGCCTTCTCCGTGGGAGCACCTGCCCTCTGAAACGAATTGCCCTCGGAATTAAGAACTATCCCTGACTTATGCACCTTCCACCGCGGTCTCAAAACCTTCCTCTTTCAACAAGCCGGGCTGGCATAAAGCATGATTTTTAAATTTTTAAATTTACATTTTTAAATTTACATTTTTATTATTTTAATTAGGGTTAGTTTGGGTTTTTTCCATGTTTCGGCCAACATTAATTATGTCTTTTAAAAGCTTTATAAAACCTTTTATGTATTTGTTTTTATTTTGGCTGTACACCGCCCTGAGTCCTTCGGGAGTAGGGCGGTATAAAAAACCAATAAACCTAAACCCACACCCAAACCCAAACCCAAACCCAAACCTAAACCCAAACCCAAACCTAAACGTATATATATGCATATGTGTGTGTGTGTGTTAGGTGTTTGAGCTGATCAATAAATAAATCAGGGAGACTAGGATAGATCTATTTTGAGCTATTTAGCTCTCATCAGCTAGCCATACCCTTACTGGGATTCGAACCAGGGAAGTATTACATGTGAAGCAGTTGTAATTGCCACTAGACTCCTGGTTCTTATCCTGATCAGCTGAGACAGGAGGATAAGTATATGCTTGTGTCACAACACCCTGTTAAGCCCCAATTAAGGGAGGAGACATACTGTTTCCTTTTCTGCCTTTCGGCTCATCACCAGAGACCACCTAGACAAAAAGCTATTAGTTCTGTTGTGTACTTTTTTATATGTGTGTTAGGTTTTTGAGCTGATCAATAAATAAATCAGGGAGACTAGGATAGATTTATTTCAAGCTATTTAGTTCTCATCAGCTAGCCATACCCTTACTGGGATTCAAACCAGGGAAGTATTACATGTGAGGCAGCTGTAACTGCCACCAGTAACTGGTCTGGTTTCGACCCCTTTGGGGAATTCTGATTTAGGGAATGCAGGAGGGACAGAAATTCAAAACACCCATGTGTAACTATTTTCAAGAAGCATCTTTTGTCAGATTATTGTGGTTCAAATAAACACAATATCTTCTACTGAACAATGCTGTTTTTATGCAAGATTTGAGAGGAGCACATTTTTCCTCCTAAATCCTGAAATTCAACCTACCTATGCAACATTCTAACAAAGTTTTCATCTCTGTGAGTGCACCAAGCAAGCAACTGTTCATTTCACTGAAAAACCTTTACGAAAAGAAAAAGCAAAGTCAAATTAGAAGGAGCCTTGGGTTTTGATCATAAGACCCAAAGGCTCTGAGACTGAGCTGGGAAAACGAAGCTTCACTTAGATGAGGCAAATTGCAGTGACATCTCAGGCTGTGATAAATTACTTTTCGATGTAGCAAAATGAATCCCCTAACTGTAGTACACAGTCAAAGTTATCAATCATTGTATACACAAGGCTATTTATGAAGTTTTTTTAAAAAGAAAAACAGATTTCAGAGGAAATAAATCCAACAGTTATGGAAAACTATAAGAAGAATTGTGTCAGCATATGCCCATATGAGTAACTGATTTCATGTAGAAAACTTCTGATTCTGTCTTAATTGGTCTTAATATCTTTCCTTAGCATTATTATTTTTTGTATATAGTCTTGTCCAGAAACATTTTAAAGGTAGCCAAACCACTAAACATCTATATGCGCCATTACTCATTTTGTATTATCACACTATCACAGCAGTCCTTGGGCCCTTAAAAAGGTTACATTTATTTCCAGCTGTGGAAAGGTCACTGCTGCAAAATGGAGACTGCCAGCATCTACCAGTAAACAGACTTAGAGATCCACGACATATTTTCTTTCACACATAAGCTCTAAATGTAAGCAAAACACAGGCTTGCCTGTCAACCTCTCACCCTCAGGGAGAAGGAGTCTTTGTTATTATAAGTGTAGCGCCTTGTAAGGGCTGCCAGAATTTGGGTTCTTCTGGCCCTTCCGTGTGGCTGCCAGTCCAACCTGGTCGCTCTCTGATGCACCTCTACTTGCCAGGATCACAGATGAGGTGGTATTCAGGTGACTAGTTGGAGCTCTTCCTCTTCCTCTATCTTCTCTTGGACTGTTTGCTGGGCTCTTCTTCCACAGCCTCTGCTCTTTCATTGTTTCCTCTGCTTTCCCTCAGGTTTGCCTCACAGAAGCCTCTGCTATCCTATACTCTTCTCTCCCTCAGGCATGGCCCATAGAAGCCTCTTGTAGCCTATTGCCTTCTTTCCGTCAGTATTGGCCCACAAAAGCCTCTGCTACACTACTCCCTTTCCCCCCCCCCCGCAGGCTTGGGCCCGCTTCCTCTCACCTCCTCTCTCCCTGCTTCCTCCCAGGCAAGCCCCCACTTCCTCCCCTTGCACTCCTCCTGTCTCCTCCCCTTTCTCCCAAACTCTCCATTTATTCCAGCTCCCCTCTTCCATAAGAAAACTACAAACATAATTCCAGAGTAATGGAGAAAGAAGTTGCTTGGACTGAATTCAGGGTACCACTTTTTTCCAACAGCATTAATAGCTAACATCTATCAAAAAAAAAAAACCTAATGCAAAAGAGGGGAAATGATGTTTCATACCATTGTTCTTTCAGGACAAAATGGTAGAAAGCTCATCAGAACTTCCATTATTAATCTGGAGGATTGTTTTTTAGACTTCAGAGAATAATCAGAACTACAGAAAAAAACAATTGCTGCCAACCTGCCTTCCATTGAAAACCTGTATAATGCATGAGTCAAAAAGAGGGCTATGAAAATTTTTACAGACCCCTCACATCCTGGATATAAATTGTTTCAACTCCTACCCTCAAAACAATGCTATAAAGCAGGGGTCCCCAACCTTTTTTGCACCAGGGACCGGTTTCATTTTAAAGAAAATTCTGCGGACCGGCTGGCCTAGAGGAAGAGGCG